>CAJHQP010008053.1:0-28930 GCA_905132765.1 Moricandia arvensis
GTTAAAGATAAAGAATGGAAGGAGTCAGTTGGTGATGAGGCAAGTGCAATGATCAAGAATGACACATGGTATGAAAGTGAGTTGCCAAAAGGGAAGAAGGCAGTGACTAGTAGATGGATCTTTACTATAAAATACTTGGCGAATGGAAAGATTGATAGGAAGAAAACCAGATTGGTTGCAAGGGGCTTCACTCAAACCTATGGAGAAGATTATGTGGATACTTTTGCACCAGTTGCAAAACTTCACACTATTAGGATCATCCTATCTCTTGCGGTTAATATTGAGTGGGGACTATGGCAAATGGATGTGAAGAATGCTTTTCTTCAAGGAGAACTTGAAGATGAGGTCTACATGCACCCTCCACCAGGCCTAAAGCACTTAGTGAAGAAAGGAAATGTGCTCTGGCTCAAGAAGGCAATCTATGGCCTTAAACAATCTCCTAGAGCATGGTACAACAAGCTGAGCACCACTCTCAATGGCAAAGGGTTCAAGAAATCTGAACTGGACCATACCTTGTTCACTCTTCCGACCACATCAGGTATAGTTGTCCTTCTTGTGTATGTTGATGATATCATCATCACAGGAAGTGACAAGGCAGGTATCCAATCCACTAAAGACTTTCTTAAATCTGTGTTTGAAATTAAAGACTTGGGAGAGATGAAATACTTTCTTGACATTGAGATATGTTGATCCAAGGAAGGTTTGTTTCTGTCCCAAAGAAAGTATACACTTGATCTCTTGAAAGATGCAGGGAAACATGGAGGGAAGACAGCAAAGATGCCACTAGAGGATGGGTACAAGGTTCCTCGTGAGGGGGAGATTGAAGACAACCGGCCATTCCATGATCCTAAGCTTTATAGAAAGCTTGTTGGTAAATTGATCTATCTTACCATTACTCGACCTGATATATGTTTTGCTGTGAATCAGGTGAGTCAACACATGCAAGTCCCAAAGGAACACCATTGGCACATGGTTGAGAGGATCCTGATGTATCTAAATGGATCACCAAACCTTGGAGTATGGATTGGATGCAATAAGAGCACTGAAGTGGTGGGCTATTGTGACGCGGATTGGGCAGGAGATAGGCTGGATAGGAAGTCAACCACTGGATATTGTACCTTCATAGGTGGGAACCTAGTTACCTGGAAGAGCAAGAAGCAGAAGGTGGTCTCCTGTTCCAGTGCTGAAGCTGAGTATAGGGCAATGTTGAAGCTTACAAACGAGCTGGTGTGGATCAAAGGCATCTTGAAGCATGTGGAGGTTGATCAGTCTACACCAATGACTATGCATTGTGATAATCAAGCAGCAATTCATATAGCTTCCAACTCAGTCTTCCATGAAAGAACCAAGAACATTGAGGTCGATTGCCACAAGGTGAGACAGATGATTGGGTTGGGTGTAACCTTGCCGTGCTACACAAGGAGTGAGGATCAGTTGGCGGATGTGTTTACAAAGGCTGCTAGACAGAAGACAATGGAGTCCATCCATGTAAGGTTGGGGCTCATTAATCTAACCCAACTTAGCTAATCCCCTGCTATGAGGTCTCTACTCTTTTTCCCTCATCAAAGGGTTATATCCCAATAAGGGTTTTCTCTTTGGTGAGGTTTTTAATGAGGGAGATCTCATAGCCTTTCAAGCTTGACTTGTTCCATATGGTCAAGCTTGAGGGGGAGTGTTAAGTTGAGGCATCTATCTTGGGGTTGATTAGAAAGAAGAGAGAAGAAGGGTTTGGGTCGACCTTGTCCGTACAAGGCCGTACAGGCCGTACAAGGCCGTACAAGGCCGTACAAGGCCGTACAAGGCCGTACAAGGCCGTACAGGCCGTACAAGGCCGTACAGGCCGTACAGGCCGTACAAGGCCGTACAGGCCGTACAAGGTCGACCAAAAGCATTCGTCCAGTTTTTACCTTCCGGGTGAAACCAAAGTGACTCAAGGTGATTCTGCGACAAGGTAAACTTATCCAACCGTTGGAAAGGAAGAAGCTCTCCGCGTGGACAGGCTGGGACAAGGCTGGAAAGGATCAGCATCTTATCAAAGATGCTGATGCCATTTACTTGGCCAGGAAGCCTCCTTTTCAAATAAGCGCGCCCCTGGTTAATCTGAGCCACACCTTTCCTTGCTTTACTTTCTGAAAACCCTTGTAGCTCTCTCTATATAAACGAACCCCTTGAGGATGAATAAATCATACAGTTCTCTCTAAACTTTCGAGTCTCATAATGTTCTTCATAGTCTTTCATTAATCTTCTTAGTTCTTAGTCTAAACCGAGTCTTTCTTTCATCAAATCTCTTTCTAGTCTTGTTCTTGTTACTTATTCGTCTAATATCTTAAGAGATCTTACACTGAAGATGATCTGGTCGTCTCCTAGCTTCTCTAAGGTGGCTATGAAGTCAGTTGAGAGGGGGAGACCCAAACCGGGTCTATGAAGAGGTCAATCTGAATTGATGAGTGCGCATGATGTGTTGATCATTGCTGCACCAGTTAGGCCATGATCCAGAGTCCTTTGTGTCCAACCACACTGGTTCTAAGACACAAAGGCTCACTGGCCAATCCCTAGGCCTTGAGGACTTTACACTTTTTCCCTCATCAAGGTTTTATCCCAAAAGGGTTTTCCTTGGTGAGGTTTTTAATGAGGAAGCTCTTCAAGGTTCCAAGCTTGACTTAGGATCACTAGAGTCAAGCTTCAGGGGGAGTGTTAACTTGAAGAGAAGAAATGAACATCTGAGGCTAAATGATGAAGATGGTCTACAGTGCAAACTTAGGCAAATGTGCAAAGCAAGAAGGCAAGAAATGATTATGTGTGATTTGGAGTGGAAGATGCCTTTGGCAGTAACAAGGAAGGTGGAAGGAAGACACATACATTGACATAGTCCTGTGATGTAGTCGACTAAATGGCTCAACTACACTATGATATAGTCGACTACATGTCTCAACTACATTGCTTGGTCAAGGTGCAAGGAAGACACATCAGTTGACATAGTCCTGTGATGTAGTCGACTACATGGCTCTACACTATGATATAGTCGACTACATGTATCAACTAAATTGCTTGGTCAATAAGACATACCAAGGCGAGCTGCAATAAGGGCCAAGTATTTCTAATACTGAATGGAGAATGCTTCTGGTCCAGATACACTTCTCCTCTCCACCAATTATCCTTCACTACACAGATTGCCTTCCATCCAGAGATCATCACAACCGTTCATTCTTCTTCAAGTGTTTCTATCCATAGGATCTAGGTTTATTATTTTTCTACTTGTTGTGCCTACAAAAGGCCACCTCTGTCGATTGTAAACAATAAGCAGAAGAGAAGGGAGTAAGGGGGATTTCCCCTCTCCTCTTCCTGAAATAAACTTGTTCTTGAGTCTCTTGATCTCTGGTTCCTTACTCTCTCACGAATCTCTCTCATTCTCTATTAATCTCTGTTTCTGGTTAAAGCTAACACAAGCAGAAGCCAGATCCAGTCTCTTCTTCATTTCGAGTTCTCTCTGTCCCTAAAGGGTTTGTTCATCACACACGACCTAGAACTCTGAAAATCTAACACCACTATATTCCAGTGATGAACTTTAGGATCTTGCATATGCTGGCTGACTTGATTCACAGCAAAGCAGACATCTGGTCTTGTAATGGTTAAGTAGATTAGTTTTCCAACCATTTTCCTTTAGAGCTTGACATCTTCAAACAATCCATCTTCCATCTCCCCCTCACGCAGTACTTTGTATCCTTCTTCAAGAGGAGTTTTGGCTACTCTTCCTCCAAGCTTTCATGCCTCATTCAAAAGATCAAGTGTGTACTTCCTTTGAGACAAGAAAAGCCCCTCTTTAGAGCGGCATATTTCAATCCCTAGGAAGTACTTTAGCTCACCCAAATCTTTGATATCAAATGCAGATTTAAGAAAAACCTTAGTTGAGGTGATACCTTCCTTGTCATTTCCTGTGATGATTATATCATCAACATAGACCAGGATAACCACAATCCCTTGCTTTCCTGAGAGTGTGAACAGAGTATGGTCTGCCTCTGACTTCCTAAACCCTCTTCCATTCAAGGTTGTCCTGAGTTTGTGATACCAGGCTCTAGGAGATTGTTTTAATCCATAGATAGCCTTCTTCAGCCTTAATACATTTCCTGGTTTTACCATGCTCTCTAAACCAGGAGGAGGACGCATCTATACTTCATCTTCTAATTCCCCTTGAAGAAAGGCATTCTTGACATCCATTTTCCATAAATCCCATTCCAAGTTGACTGCCAAAGCAAGAACAATCCTTATGGTGTGAAGCTTAGCCACTGGAGCAAATGTGTCTAGGTAGTCTTCTCCGTAGACCTGAGTGTAGCCCCTTGCCACAACTCTTGTTTTCTTCCTTTCTGGTTTTCCATTTGCTAGATACTTGATGGTGAAGATCAGACGACTTGTCACTGCTTTCTTGCCTTTGGGGGCTCAGCTTCAAACCATGTATCATTTCTGATCATAGCATTAATCTCATCTTCAACTGAGGCTCTCCATTCCTCCAGATCCATTGCCTCTTCATAAGACCTTGGAATGTACTATTGATCCAGATTACTTATAAAGGGTTGGTGTTCTTGAGGATAGTGTGCCTTTGAGCAAGTCGCTTTTATGGGATGAGCTACTGCATTGCTGTTGAAGTATACTCTGGTGTTCTTCCAATTGGATGGATGATGCATCACTCTGGTTCTTCTCCTCAATGGTTGAATCTGTTGCTCTTCTAGCACTGTCTCTACATGTTCTTCCTGATCTTGATTCTCACTGGACTGATCAACTTCATGTAGTCCATCTTGATCATGTTCTGTCTCTGAATCATCCTCTTATCTTTGTTGTTGTGATTCAGATTCACTGCCCCCCTCAGGGTCAGGATGGACTGGCTCGACACTTGGTCCAGCTGCTCTAGTTCCCTCAGCTACTGGAGTAGGAGAGTGTCTCCTTGGTTCCTCATTGTTTGAGGACTGACTGATGCCTAAATTTTCCAGAATGGTTCTTAGGTTGCTTGCCTTATCAGAGGATCCATGTGAGAGGTCCTTAAGGTTTTCCCAACTCCTCTCATCATAATATCCCTTTGATTCCACAAACTTTACATCCCTTGATACCATTACTCTTCTTGATTCTTGTGAGTAGCACTTGTACCCTTTTTGTGTATGAGAATATCCAAGAAACATGGCCTTAACACTCTTGGGGTCTAGCTTGTTTCTCTGTTCACCTGGTGTCAAGACATAGCACACACACCCAAACACACGCAAATGATCAATGGGAGGTTTTACTTTATTCAGTACCTGAAAAATGGGGAAGTGTCTTGGAGGATTTTGGTTAGGATCCTATTGATTAGATAGCATGCTGCCACTACAGCATCTCCCCAAAATCTCTTAGGTACATTGGTGTGAAACATCATGCTTCTTGCAACCTCCATAAGGTGGCGATTCTTCCTCTCAGCCACTCCATTTTGTTGTGGTGTATATGGGCAGCTTGTTTGATGAATAATCACATGTTTTTCTAAGTGGTGTTTGAAGGCATGGCTTGTATATTCCCCACCATTATCAGACCTGAAAAATTTTATCTTGGAATTGAAATGATTAGTTACATAGTTTTGGAAGTTGATAAATGCTTCTAAAACTCTATCTTTTCTTTGAATCAGTGTGAGCCAAGTATACTTAGATTTTTCATCTATGAAAGTAACAAAGTACTTATGATTTTCTCTAGATGCACAGGGTGCTGTCCACACATCAGAGTGTACTAAATCAAAGCAATTCTCATAGATTGTCAATGACTTAGGAAAACCAGATTTGCAGTGTTTACCAAGGATACAAGCCTCACAAGTTTCATTTTTAAAAGATAGATTAGGTAACATCAATCCTAAGGCTCGAAAATGAGGGTGGCCTAATCTAGCATGCCATAACACATCACTAACTAAAACAGAAGCAGAATTAAAAGCACAAGTAGAATCTGAGCTAAGCTTAGTGTCTTCAAGTAAATACAGCTCTCCCTTGCTCACACCTTTTCCCAGCATCTTACTGGTCTTAATATCCTGAAAGCACACATCATTAGGACTGAAAATAACCTTGCAATCTAGATCATTAGTGGCTCTTTTAACAGATAATAAATTAGATGTGAAAGTAGGCATGTAAAAGGCTTGTGACTCTTTATTAAACAGATTCAGATTTCCTATTCCTCCAATAGGGATCCTATCACCATTTGCAATCACTACACTACCTAGAGCTGGTTTGACATTTTAATGAGTTTAACATCCCTAATCATGTGATGAGAAGGTCCTGAGTCAATTATCAAAGGCCTAGTAGTTTGTGATGCAGTGTGAATAGAATTTAAAGCATTAATACTAGTGTTACCAAAGTTTGCATTGAGAGCCTTTATGAGGGCCTCAATGTCTGACTTGCGGATGAAGGCATCATCATTAGGAGGTTGAGGTATGGCCTAAGAGGTAGACCCAACCGCATGTGTTGTTGAGATCATGGCTCTTCCATCCTCTCCCATGCGCCTAGAGACATTGGCTGGTTGTGTGTCTTGAGCTCTGCTTCATGAGCTCTGGTCTGATTGAACTTAGGTGGCCTGAGGTGGGGTTGGAGAATCCAGCAGTTGTTCTTGGAGTGTCCTTGCTTCTTGCAATGCTCACAAGTCATGCGCTTATCCCCTCCTGGCTTATTGTAAGCTTTGTTTGCTGAAGCAGTCTCCATCTTCTCGGCCTTATTAACCATGGATAGGTCTCCTTTACCACCAAACAGCCCATCGGAACCTTGTTATTTATGTAGTTGAGCACACACATCATCCAGACTGGGCAGCTCCTTAGCTCTAAAAATGTGTTTGATAACATCATTGAAAGTAGGATTTGAAAGTTTTCAGAGAACAAGTGCTGAGTGATGATGAACGAGAATGGAGATGAAGTGGATGAGACTTGATGATAAAGGAACGAGATTGATGAGAGAGTGAGAGAGAGAGGTTCGTGAGAGATTAGAGAGTTTATGAGAGTATATGAGAGATTATAAGACTAAGTAACCAGAGAATAGAGAGAATAGAGAGAATAGAGACTAAGAGATTGTGAAGGAGAGAAAATCTCAGCTTATCATTTACCATCGACATACAAGGGTTTATATAGATAAAGAGAGCAACAATAGGGTTTACAAGGTTTGAAATGAGTGAACCAGAGGCTATACACGTTCTGGAGACAGCCTGGCTGGTCAAGGGTAAACTTGGCTGAGAATCGGCCACCAAGGTGCTTGTATCTGTCCAGTCAACCGTACAGGTTCATAGTCCAAGCTTCCCTTCCTCTCCAGCCTGTAAAGGCATAAACCTTATCCACAAACGGTCACAGCAAGCAGCATCTCGCAGATGCCTTCCTATATGCCATTCTGATCCCATCTTCTTCTCCAAACCATCCGAGACCCTTTCTTCACCATTGGAGCTTCTCTGTGACTTGGGATGCAAGGTAAGTCCTAGGGTTGTACGGATTTAGGGTTTGGTCCGTACAACTTGACCCGGTTTTTGTACAAACCTAAAATATCTTCAAATGGTCGAGAAATAAGTTTCCCGGGTCGGCCCGTCCGTACAGGCCGTACAGTCCGTACGGCCATACGGTACGGACCACCCTATTTTTCTACCTCAACCATTTGCTCCCAAATTGCACCCAAGCCTTCTTCCTTCATAGTAAACCCCTCCTGAACCTTGTTCTAGCTCTGCATAAGCTTCTCGACCCTCCTTAGACCTTGATCAGTCTCTAAGTGGGTTTTGCCCAAGCTTTGCACATTAACCTTTAGTGAGATGGTTTATCACTTCAGGTTAACACTCCCCCTCAAGCTTGACTCTATAGATCCTGAGTCAAGCTTGGAACCCTGAAGTCCCTTCTCGTTAAATCCTTACCAAAGAAAACCCTCCTTAGGGATAAAACCTTGGCAAGGAAAGAGTAAGTTCTTTCAAGGCCTAGGGATTGGCCATTGAGCCTTTTTGCCTTAGAACCAGTGTGGTTGGACACAAAGGACTCTGGATCATGGCCCAAACTCGTGCAGCCAACAAGACACGGCTTGCACACTCATAGAACTCGGCTTGACCTCTTCATAGACCCGGTTTGGGTCTCCCCCTCTCGACTGACTTCAAGGCCATCTTAGAGAAGCTAGGAAACGACCATGATCATCTTCTGTGAGGCTCAAGCACTGGTAATGGTACCTGATACATTATCCCAAAGGTGCATCAGTACTTATCAAGATTAGACAAGGCTCAAAGTTTAAACAAAACCAGAGATTCTAGCAACTTAGACAATCTTCTAAATGAAGCAAGATATCAAAGATGGTTTCAACTAAGGCTCAAGTACTAGAACTTATTCCATTTAACAATCAGAACCAATCTATTCAAGCATTTTAAGAACCATAGAAATGATGAATGACTTGTAATAGATTGAGTTCAAGTTACTTCCCTTTTTGTTTGGATGAGGAGTGACTGCTTTGTCACTTGAATCCCTCACACTTGGCCGGTTGCAACCTCTTCATGGCAACACCAACTTGATGGCAGGTGTGTGGAGCTTTCAGCTTCAGTTTTCAATCACCTCACCACAGAGGCCGCATTGAACTGAGCTTTCATAGGCACACAAACAAGGCTGCTCTGAACAGCCTCTTTGCATAGACACACCACTGCCTAGACCCGGTTTGGTGATCCTTTGTTGAAGTCCTTGCACGGCTTAATACTGGATCATGTACATTTAGACTCCCCCTCAAGCTTAACTCCAAGACTATGGGAGGAGCTAAGCTTGTGAGATTAGTGTATACAGTTCCATGGTCTTAAGGAACCATCACTCTTTCCAAGACTTGATGTCCTAACCCTTGTGAGTTTTGGCTCTCTTCCTTATACCAGGAACACATGGTGCTTGAATCACCTTAAGAGCCCTCACAAGGTAGTCTCTCATTGTATGATAACCCACTCTACACTTCTTGTAGACTTTTGGGACTGACACGTCCATGTGGTATCATACAATGGCATCCTCCTCTCATTGCATATTCAATCACACTACACTTCCTGTAGTTTGTGGACTGACTCGTCCAGTGATGATATGCAATGGCATTAGATCAGTATCTTGTCACCTTGGTTTGGTTTGTCACTGTACTTCTTGTATACCTAACAGCACCACAACTCAATGCTAGATTAGATCATCCCATTGGGACCAAACCAAGATCACACATCCGGTTTGATCACCAATGCCTCAACAAGCTATGATCTTGAAACAAGCTAATCACAAGAACAAGATCAAGCACATTTCAATCTCTAAAGTGCAATGTATGCTTTTAACATTACACTGACAGTTTAGGCTTTAATTTCATGCAGCAATAGATGCAACTACTTAAGCAATACTATATGAATTCACTAGGTGTTAAGTTGAGGTAACTAGTTTGTGTTGAATAGAGAGAAGGAGGAAAAGAGAAGGGTTTGGGTTGACCTTGTCCGTACAAGGCCGTACAGGCCGTACAAGGTCGACCCAAAAGAGCTTTAAACCATGTTTTGGCAATGTCCAAAAATGGGGTTGTCCGTACAGAAAAAGTTACTAAGGTGAAAAAGGTAAAAAGGTAAAAGAGGAGATTACTTACCATGAGGAGATCGAGTGAGTAACTTGGAGTGAAAGGAAAGGTTTGGATCGGGTAAACCTTGAAGCTTTAGGCGCCAAGGTTACCGTTTGTGGATAAGGCTTGGTCAAGCTTACCAGCCGGTGCAAGCTGTAAAGTGAGGAGCATCTAGTCAAGATGCCATTGGCATCTAGCCACCAGAGCCACTCGTTTGAACCATTGGACGCGCCTCTCCTCTTGTCCACATACCTTACCTCTCTTGCTTTACGAAACCCTTGTAAACCCTCTCTATATATTCAGAACTCTCTCTATGAATAAAGCATATAGTTCTCTCTAAACTTTCGAGTCTCATAATGTTCTTCATAGTCTTTCATTAATCTTCTTAGTTCTTAGTCTAAACCGAGTCTTTCTTTCATCAAATCTCTTTCTAGTCTTGTTCTTGTTACTTATTCGTCTAAGATCTTAAAAGATCTTATGGTATCAGAGCCTGGTTCATCACGATCTGGGTTTGTGTTCATCGAGTTGAAGAAGATCAAGGTTGAAGCTTTTTGAAGATCTAAGGCTGTTCTTTGAAGATTCGGGTAGAAGACTGAAGTTTGAAGCTTGTGTGGTGTAAAAGCTTGAGTCTTTCTCGTTCTTACCTTCAAAGACTCAACCTTTCCTCTCGTTTCTGGGTTCATCTGTGTTCTAAGGTATAGATCCACTCATTTCCAAGCTTTTGAAGTCAAGCTGGTTGTAGATGGATAGTGTTAGCATGAAGGTTCCGGTTACTCTAAAGGGGAGTAACTATCTGTTGTGGTCTCGTTTGGTGAAGACTGCTGTGGGAAGTAAGGGCTTATGGGGGCATATATAACATCCGGTGAAGCTCCTAAGCTCATTACTCAAGAAGGTGAAGCTGCAAGCGCCACAAGTGAGGTGGAGAAATGGCAGCAAGAAGACATGATGGTGATGACACTTCTTCAAGGATCTCTTGAGACTCCTATCATGGAAGCTTATAGCTACTGTGAAACCGCAAAGGATCTATGGGATACCTTGAAGAAGGTGTATGGAAACATCTCAAACTTGAGCCGTGTGTTTGAGGTGAAGAGAGAAATCAACGGGTTGCTACAAGAAGATATGGAGTTCACTAAGCATCTTGGAAGGTTTCGAGCTCTCTGGTCCGAGTTAGAGATGCTGAGACCAAGCACGGTTGATGCTGATGAGTTGAATGAAAGGCGAGAGCAAGATAAGGTCTTTGGGCTCCTGCTCACTCTAAACCCTGCCTACAACAGCCTCATTAAGCATATCCTGAGAGCTGAGAAACTTCCATCTCTAGAAGATGTGTGTGCTCAGATACAAAAGGAGCAAGGCTCTATTGGGTTGTTTGGAGGTAAGGGGGAGCTTACCTTGGCTAACCAAGCTGCGCAAACTGATCAGGTTGAAACACCAATGGCAAACAAAGCTGCTTTCAACAAGTATGAAGACCGGAGGTTCAATGGTAACTGTGATCATTGCAAGAAGCACGGCCACAAGAAGAGTCAGTGCTGGATCCTCCACCCACATCTCAAGCCGGCCAAGTTCATGAAGGAGAGGGAAGCTAGAGCTCACATCTCGGAGGGGTCAACTGTTGCAAGCTCAAGCAAGGCAACTGATGGTGATAAAAGGGAGGCAAGTGAAGGAAAGTCCCTTGTTGCCTACACGGGTGGTACTAGCAGGAACAATGATCAAGACTATATCCGGAGGTCTGACATTGAAGCTCTCATCAAAATGCTCAAGCAGAATGGTAACACCTTTGGTAACCTTAATGGGTATTCTCTTGGTGCTTCAATGGTTTCTAGTAAGCTAGAGAATGTGATTGATCTTAGGACTGATAGAACTGGTAGGACATTAGAAACGAACCGCCAAAGTCTTGCTTGTTCTATTCCTAAAGGTACTTGTCATATTGCTAATAGCTCAGCTAAACCTTTGATAGTAGATTCAGGAGCCTCCCATCACATGATAAGTGACACCAATCTGATCAAAGATATTGAACCAGCTAATGGTCATGTCATGATTGCTAATGGTGATAAGATTCCTATTAGAGGAGTGGGAAATCTAAAACTGTTTAGTAAGAACTCAGGAACTTTCTATATGCCTGAATTCGCTTCAAACCTGTTATCAGTTAAGAAATGCACTAATGATTTGAATTGTAAGGTGATATTCAGTCCTAACGAGGTTGAGTTTCAGGATATTGAGAGCCAAAGGATGATTGGAAAAGGAGTTACCAAGGGCGAGTTATATATGCTTGAAGAGCTTGATCCTGTTTCTAATTTTAGTTGTTCCTTTACTACTGTTTCTTCTGCTTTTAATAAGAATGCTTTGTGGCATGCTAGACTAGAACATCCTCATGTTAGATCTTTGAACTTGATGTTACCAGGTGTTGTTTTCGAAAATAATGAGTGTAAAGCTTGCATTTTAGGCAAGCATTGTAAGAATGTCTTCCCAAGATCATCTACTGTTTATGAGAAGTGCTTTGATTTAATTCATTCTGATGTTTGGACTGCTCCTTGCACATCTAGGGATAATCATAAGTATTTTGTGACATTCATTGATGAAAAATCCAAATACACCTGGTTAACACTCATTCCATCTAAAGATAGAGTCCTTGATGCATTTAAAAACTTTCAATCCTATGTGACTAACCATTATCATGCCAAGTTTAAAATTTTTAGATCAGATAATGGAGGAGAGTACACAAGTCATGCCTTCAAGGATCACTTAGATCGTCATGGGATCCTTCACCAGACCAGTTGCCCTTACACTCCTCAGCAAAATGGAGTGGCTGAGAGGAAGAATCGCCATCTCATGGAGGTCGCAAGGTCCTTAATGTTTCAAGCAAATGTGCCTAAGAGATTTTGGAGTGATGCTGTGACTACTGCTTGCTATCTCATCAACCGCACACCTACAAAGGTACTGAATGATCAAGCCCCCTTTGAGGTTCTCAACAAGTATAAACCATCAGTGGACTATCTACGTGTCTTTGGGTGCCTATGCTATGTACTGATTCCTGGAGAGATGAGATACAAGTTAGAAGTCAAGAGTACAAAGGCAATGTTTATAGGCTACTCCACAACTCAGAAGGGATACAAGTGCTATGATCCGGTGGCAAGAAGAGTTCTGATGTCTAGGGATGTCAAGTTCATATAAGAAAGGGGGTATTATGAGGAGAAGAATCAAGAAGAGTTGAAGGACCTTACCTCGGATAAGGCAGCAACTCTTAGAATTATCTTGGAAGGTCTTGGCATTGGAGTGACCAAGAACCCGAATGGAAGTGGTCCAACAGGGACAAATGAAGCAAATCAGTCTCCCCACCTTGATCATGAGGGGGGAAACACTGAAGATCAAGAGGGTGAAGAATCTGGTAGTGGTGAAGAGTTTGATTCGGGACAAGAAGACTTTGACTCTCCAGGGGAAGATAGAAGTTCAGGTTCTCATGATCAAGGTGGAGATACTCAAGAAGGTCAGAGAAGTACTGAACATCAAGGGGAGGAAGAACCGGAGGAAAGGGAAGTAGAACAACAGCAACAGCTGAGAAGAAGTTCTAGGATAAGAAGTCCACCATCTGATTGGGTTAACACTAGGGTTTACTATAATGCCCAAGCTTTTGCTCATCCATCCCAAGTGGTCTGCTCCTTTACTAAGTATCCAGAAGAACATTGTTCCTTTATGGTGAGTCTGGACGAGAGCTATATACCAAGATCTTATGAGGAAGCTGTCAAAGACAAGGAGTGGAAGGAGTCAGTTGGTGCTGAAGCAAGTGCCATGATTAAGAATGACACATGATATGAGAGTGAGCTACCAAGAGGGAAGAAGGCTGTGAGCAGTAGATGGATCTTTACCATCAAATACTTGGCCAATGGGAAGATTGATAGGAAGAAAACCAGGTTGGTTGCAAGAGGATTTACTCAAACCTATCGAGAAGATTATGTGGATACGTTTGCTCGAGTTGTAAAACTTCACACTATCAGAATCATACTGTCTCTTGCGGTTAACCTTGAGTGGGGTCTTTGGCAAATGGATGTGAAGAATGCCTTTCTTCAAGGAAAACTTGAAGATGAGGTTTACATGCATCCTCCACCAGGCCTGGAACACTTAGTAAAGAAGGGAAATGTTCTTCGGCTTAAGAAGGCAATCTATGGTCTCAAACAATCTCCTAGAGCCTGGTACAACAAGCTGAGCACAACACTCAATGGAAAAGGGTTCAAGAAATCTGAACTGGATCATACCTTGTTCACTCTCTCGACCACATCAGGTATAGTTGTCCTTCTTGTGTATGTTGATGATATCATCATCACAGGAAGTGACAAGGCAGGTAATCAATCCACTAAAGACTTCCTTAAATCTGTGTTTGAAATTAAAGACTTGGGAGAGATGAAATACTTCCTTGGTATTGAGATATGTTGATCCAAGGAAGGTTTGTTTCTGTCCCTGAGAAAGTATACAGTTGATCTCTTGAAAGATGCAGGGAAGCATGGAGGAAAGACAGCCAAGATGCCACTAGAGGATGGGTACAAGGTTCCTCGTGAGGGAGAGATTGAAGACAACCGACCATTCCATGATCCTAAGCTTTATAGAAAGCTTGTTGGTAAGTTAATCTACCTTACCATTACTCGACCTGATATCTGTTTTGCTGTGAACCAGGTGAGTCAACACATGCAAATCCCAAAGGAACATCACTGGCATATGGTTGAAAGGATCCTGATGTATCTCAACGGATCATCAAACCTTGGAGTATGGATGGGGTGCAACAGAAGCACTGAAGTGGTGGGCTATTGTGATGCAGATTGGGCAGGAGATAGGATGGACAGGAAGTCGACCACTGGATACTGCACCTTCATAGGTGGGAACCTAGTCACATGGAAGAGCAAGAAGCAGAAGGTGGTCTCTTGTTCCAGTGCCGAAGCTGAGTATAGGGCAATGCTTAAACTCACAAACGAGCTGGTGTGGATCAAAGGCATTCTAAAGCATGTGGAGGTTGATCAGTATACACCAATGACTATGCATTGTGATAATCAAGCTGCGATTCATTTAGCCTCCAACTCAGTTTTCCATGAAAGAACCAAGCACATTGAGGTCGATTGTCACAAGGTGAGGCAAATGATTGGATTAGGAGTGTTAACTTGAAGAGATACAAATGAACAAGAGAGAGATGAGATGGAGGCAAAGGAGATAGATGGTGTGAAGAGATCTTGTGCAACAAGAATGGAGAAGGCTGTGGGAAGCTGATATGTGCACAAGAGGCTCTAGAACACATTGAGGATGATCAAGAAGGACCTTGGGAAGCTTTGGTGAGAAGAAGGGATCAAATGGTCGAGTTTAGGGTGAGTTGTACGGATGGTCGTACGGCCGTACAAACTGTACGGACTGTACGGATCCATACGGACCAGACTCGACCCAAAACATATATATTCGACCATTTGAGCATAAAAGAGGTTTTAGGGCTTGTGCAAACTTAGGGCACAATCTGTACGGACCAGGTTGATCCTCTATGGCCGTACAACCCTTGGAAAGCACAAGACTTGTAAACCAAGCTTCAAGACGGTTTAGGGTTGTGAGCAAAGACTTGGGATCCAAGGGAGGTTTAGGCGAGATGAAAAGATGCTGAGTATATTCCATCTTCCAAAGGAAGAGCAAGGATGCTTTCCAGAAAGGAAGAACCTTATCCACAACCTTACCCACTCACCAAAGGAAGGGGCATGAACCTGGACACATCTCTGGATAGGTTCAGTGACCTTGCTGGCTGATTCTCAGCCAAGCTTCCCTTAGGCGAGCTCCTCTGGTTCCAGGCTGTCCCAAAACGTGTGGAGAACTCTGTCCACACAATTCAAACCGAGGAGCCTCATCCCTTTGACTCCACATGCTTTCTTGATTATTTTGTAAACCCTAATGTATCCATTTCTCTCTATATAATGTCTCTCTTGTTGAAATGTAATCATTAAGGGAGTAAGGGGAAAACCCCTCTCCACTTCGAGAAATAAAAGCTTGATGTTCTCGATTCGAAACCTCTCTTAGTCTACCTCTTTCTTAGTCTCTTTAATCTCTCTAAGTCTCTCTTAATCTCTGGTTTTGATTCAAGTTCATACAAGTAAACCAGAACCCATTCTCTTCTTCATTTCGTGTTCATCATTGCCTTAAAGGCTTGTTCATCACACACAAACCCAGATCCTTTTACTCTGGTGAAAATCCAACATGGTATCAGAGACAGGTTCATCAGAACTTGGTGTCTAGCTTCCGCAAAGATCAAAGCTTTCTCTCCTGCCATCAAAACCTAGAAAGGAGCTTCCTTTCCAGCCTGTTCAACCTCTACAAGATGGTGTTCATCCGGAAAACCCAGAAGCTGTTCTTGAAGTCTCATACTCTCTCATACCGTCCAGAAGAAAGGAGAGCCTCGTATCCAGGAGTTATGGAGTGGATTAGCTACCCCCTTCATCAAATCAAGTCCAAGGCGTGTTCTTATTCAAATACCAGGAAGAAAGGTGAAAGCTTTCACCTTGTTACTGGTGAGGGTGACCAAAGTATTAAGAAAGGTGGGGACTTTGGGCATGGAGATTCCAAGGGAAGGTCCATGGAGGAAGGAGGTGTTGGGTCGCAACCAAGAGCTCCTGATCTTGCCATGAATCAAAGGTGTTCAAGGAACTAACACTAGTTCCTTGTTTGTAAGAACCTACTGTCCCTTGTTATAAAGCTTGATACTTTATGAACTGAATGTGTTGTGTGATGTGTTTGAGACCTGAGGATGTGTTTAAGATTGCTAGATATGAAGTTTAGAATCTATCCCAGGATGTTTAGATGACTCGTTTTTGAATGGTTGAGTGTTTTAAAGTGCTTGCTCCAGTTCTAAGTGTTGCTTGACATGATATTAGATAGCATGTTTTGAATCTGCTTGCATACATGAATAGAAACTGATTAAAGTAAAGCATTTGGGTCTGGTGTTTGGAAATGGCAGTGATGCTTAGTCTCTGTTCTTATGAATGTCTTGCTAGGATGATAGATAGTTGTATCTGATCCGTTTTGCATTCATGAAGTAAATGGGTTAAGGCTGTTGCATTCTCTTGTCATTGGGGCTGCCTTAAGGTTGAGACACCTAGACTGATGTCTAAGGGTCGTTTAAGGCAGGGAATGGTTGCCTAAGTGCTTTGTGATAGCATTTAGAGAGTGGTAAGCTTGCATTAGATGGATCTCAATGATGATGAGATGCTGTCTAAGTGCAAAGCTTGTGACATTGGTGATCAAACTTGATGATTAGTCAAGGTTTGATCCCAATTCAAGTGTGTCTTATCTTGTTTGGAGTTTGAGTATTGTTTCAGGTTCACAAGGAGCGCAGACCATGAAGGTTGTTGAGCTCCTGGTTCAAGAGACACAAGAAGGAGAAGGTCATCACTGAAGCTTGAGGAGGCCGGTGACCTGAAGGGTACTTGACGCTGAAGACATGAAGGTGGATCAGTGGTTTAAGCGCAGCTGTTAGGGTGGTGTGCTCCTGGTTTGGATGCTCATTCAGGCTCACTTTCAAGCTTGAAGCTAGACTCAATTCAAGCTTGAGGTGGGGACTTGAGTGACCTACCTGGTGATCTAAGTTCAAGACCTGGTTCCTCCTCACCATTGCACCAGGAATAGAAGATGGAGCCATCCGGGTTTAGACATTGGCGAGTCTAGACAAGAGAGTGGTCAGAGCACTCTTGGCTGTGTGAAGAAGAAGGTGACTCTATAATGCGTCTTCTGAAGTGAGGTGGTTGAAGTGTTAGCTGAGGTATCTTCCAGCATTCCATTCAAGGTGGCGAGATCAGAAAGGAGTGGGCAGTGGTGTGTTGATCAAGATCATGAAGCATTCCTTCCAAGCTTGACTTGTTCCACATGGTCAAGCTTGAGGGGGAGTATTGAGAAGCTTCAATGATCTGTGAAGATGGAGTCCTTGGTGGTTATTCAAGAAGAAGAAGCAACCAAGGTTGAGTATGAAGATGGAGTTGTATCTGGTCATCCGAGCACTTAACCCAACAAGAAGTTGGGTGAAAGGGGGAGAGACTAAGATCAGTATGAGATGAGCTAGATGAGCTCAAGAAGTGTTAGTGGTGAGCAATCCAAGTCGGATTAGCTTACACCACAATGTGGGCCATGATCCAGAGTTCTTTGTGTCCACCACACTGGTTGTGACACAAAGAACTCACTGGCCAATCCCTAGGCCTTGAAGGAGCTTACTCTTTTCCTTATGAGGGTTTTATCCCTAAGGAGGGTGTTCTCTCATAAGGTTTTTAATGAGGAGTGACTATAAGGTTCCAAGCTTGACTTAGGATCACTAGAGTCAAGCTTGAGGGGGAGTGTTAACTTGAAGAGATACAAATGAACAAGAGAGAGATGAGATGGAGGCAAAGGAGATAGATGGTGTGAAGAGATCTTGTGCAACAAGAATGGAGAAGGCTGTGGGAAGCTGATATGTGCACAAGAGGCTCTAGAACACATTGAGGATGATCAAGAAGGAACTTGGGAAGCTTTGGTGAGAAGAAGGGATCAAATGGTCGAGTTTAAGGTGAGTTGTACGGATGGCCGTACGGCCGTACGGACTGTACGGACTGTACGGATCCGTACGGACCAGACTCGACCCAAAACATATATATTCGACCATTTGAGCATAAAAGAGGTTTTAGGGCTTGTGCAAACTTAGGGCACAATGTGTACGGACCAGGTTGATCCTCTATGGCCGTACAACCCTAAGAAAGCACAAGACTTGTAAACCAAGCTTCAAGAAGGTTTAGGGTTGTGAGCAAGGACTTGGGATCCAAGGGAGGTTTAGGCGAGATGAAAAGATGCTGAGTATATTCCATCTGCCAAAGGAAGAGCAAGGATGCTTTCCAGAAAGGAAGAACCTTATCCACAACCTTATCCACTCACCAAAGGAAGGGGCATGAACCTGGACACATCTCTGGATAGGTTCAGTGACCTTGCTGGCTGATTCTCAGCCAAGCTTCCCTTAGGCGAGCTCCTCTGGTTCCAGGCTGTCCCAAAACGTGTGGAGAACTCTGTCCACACAATTCAAACCGAGGAGCCTCTTCCCTTTGACTCCACATGCTTTGTTGATTATTTTGTAAACCCTAATGTATCCATTTCTCTCTATATAATGTCTCTGTGGTCGAAATGTAATCATTAAGGGAGTAAGGGGGAAAACCCCTCTCCACTTCCAGAAATAAAAGCTTGATGTTCTTGATTCGAAACCTCTCTTAGTCTACCTCTTTCTTAGTCTCTTTAATCTCTCTAAGTCTCTCTTAATCTATGGTTTTGATTCAAGTTCATACAAGTAAACCAGAACCCATTCTCTTCTTCATTTCGTGTTCATCATTGCCTTAAAGGCTTGTTCATCACACACAAACCCAAATCCTTATACTCTGGTGAAAATCCAACAAGGAGTGATCTTGCCGTTCTATACAAGAAGTGAAGATCAGTTGGCAGATGTGTTTACAAAAGCAGCAAGACATAAGACAATGGAGTCCATCCATGTGAGGTTGGGACTCATTGATCTAAACCAACTTAGCTAATCCCCTGCTATGGGGTCTCCACTCTTTTTCCCTCATCAAAGGGTTTTATCCCTACCAGAGTTTTCTCTTTGGTGAGGTTTTTAATGAGGGAGATCTCATAGCCTTCCAAGCTCGACTTGTTCCATATGGTCAAGCTTGAGGGGGAGTGTTAAGTTGAGGTAACTAGTTTGTGTTGAATAGAGAGAAGGAGGAAAAGAGAAGGGTTTCGGTCGACCTTGTCCGTACAAGGCCGTACAGGCCGTACAAGGCCGTACAAGGCCGTACTGGCCGTACAAGGTCGACCCAAAAGAGCTTTAAACCATGTTTTGGCAATGTGCAAAAATGGGGTTGTCCGTACAGAAAAAGTTACTGAGGTGAAAAAGGTAAAAAGGTAAAAGAGGAGATTTCTTACCATGAGGAGATCAAGTGAGTAACTTGGAGTGAAAGGAAAGGTTTGGATCGGGTAAACCTTGAAGCTTTAGGCGCCAAGGTTACCGTTTGTGGATAAGGCTTGGTCAAGCTTACCAGCCGGTGCAAGCTGTAAAGTGAGGAGCATCTAGTCAAGATGCCATTGGCATCTAGCCACCAGAGCCACTCGTTTTAACCATGCCACGCGCCTCTCCTCCTGTCCACATACCTTACCTCTCTTGCTTTACGAAACCCTTGTAAACCCTCTCTATATATTCTGAACTCTCTCTATGAATAAAGCATACAGTTCTCTCTAAACTTTCGAGTCTCATAATGTTCTTCATAGTCTTTAATTAATCTTCTTAGTTCTTAGTCTAAAACAAGTCTTTCTTTCATCAAATCTCTTTCTAGTCTTGTTCTTGTTACTTATTCGTCTAAGATCTTAAAAGATCTTAATAGGTTCAATCCGAGAGCTACAAGAGACTATGCACACCAGTTCCAATCAAAACCAATGATGCAAGCAACCTAGACAGCTTCTAAATGATGCAAGCAATCACTGATGGATTAAACAAAGGCATTAGAACCAGTATGCAGCGAATTAAACTTAGACAGACTGAGATATGCTTATGCAAAACAGATTATCAAAACCATGAAACACGAGCTTAGACAACTTCTAAATGCTTCAAGACAACCATGATGGATAAGCTATGACAAAAGCGACCAGGAACATACTACAATGCAATAAACAAGCCAGGAGATCCTGGGACACAAACACCACTCAATGCACAACTAATCAAAGACACAAGCTCTTATTAAGGGTTTAGGAGGTTTGCTTACAACCCAAGGAATCTGAGCTGATTCCTTGAACCTCCATGGACACGGCTCATCTGAACTTGGCAGGTTTGAGATGTGGGTTAAGCACCCAACACCTCTCCTTGGTGTGTCCATCCCTCTTGCAATGCTCGCACTTGAGACCCCTTCTGTCCTCCCTCTTGTAAGCCGCCTTGTTGAACTGAGGATCTGCTTCAGCTTGTGAAGCAAGGAGAGGTCTCTCCTTTGCTTCAAACAACCCGTGTGAACCCTCCTCCTTTTGGACTTGGGAACACACCTCTTCAAGCGTGGGAAGCTTCTCAGACCTTAGGATATGCTTGATAAGGTCATTGAAGGAAGGACTGAGGGTTAAGAGCAGACCAAACACCTTGTCTTGCTCCCTTCTTTCATTCAACACCTCTGGATCAATGGATTGAGGTCTCAGCATTTCTAGTTCAGACAAAAGGTCTCTGAACTTTCCCAGATGAACCGTGAACTCCTCATTCTCTTGGGACAGGTTGTTGATGGCTCTCTTGATTTCAAAGACTCGGCTGAGGTTAGAGATGTTACCATAGATCTTGTTTAAAGTTTACCAAAGCTCCTTAGCACTCTCACAGTATGAGTAGTCTTCAAGGATAAATCTTTCTATGGAGCTTTGGAGAAAGGTTAAGACCAGGTAGTCATCTTGCTGCCACTTCTCTTCCGAGACAATAAGAGAGCCAGTATCCCCACTGGATGAACTCTCTTGAGAGGCGACAGCTTTGGAGGAGTTTGGAGCACCTGAGATGCAATGGCTCCATAACCCCTTTCCACCAAGGGCTGTCTTCACTAGGCGAGACCAAAGAAGGTAGTTGGGACCTTTGAGGATGACTGGAATGACAATGGCTCTGGAGGACTCCATCTTGAGGTCGGATATGAGCTAGACTGTCTTCTTTGTCTTCAAAGGTGTGAAATTTAGATCCGGATGAACTGGATCTGGAAAGGAGTGATCTTTAGAGCTTGTGACTGATGCGAAAGCTTCACCAGGAGACTGAGAAACCAGGCTCTGATACCATGAAAGTTTTCAGAGAACAAGTGTTGAGTGATGATGAACGAGAATGGAGATGAAGTGGATGAGACTTGATGATAAAGGAACAAGATTGATGAGAGAGTGAGAGAGAGAGGTTCGTGAGAGATTAGAGAGTTTATGAGAGTATATGAGAGATTATAAGACTAAGTAACCAGAGAACAGAGAGAATAGAGAGAATAGAGACTAAGAGATTGTGAAGGAGAGAAAATCTCAGCTTATCATTTACCATCGACATACAAGGGCTTATATAGATAAAGAGAGCAACAATAGGGTTTACAAGGTTTGAAATGAGTGAACCAGAGGCTATACACGTTATGGAGACAGCTTGGCTGGTCAAGGGTGAACTTGGCTGAGAATCGGCCACCAAGGTGCATGTATCTATCCAGTTAACCGTCCAGGTTCATAGACCAAGCTTCCCTTCCTCTCCAGCCTGTAAAGGCATAAACCTTATCACAAACGGTCACAGCAAGTAGCATCTCGCAGATGCCTTCCTAGATGCCATTCTGATCCCATCTTCTTCTCCAAACCATCTGAGACCCTTTCTTCACCATTGGAGCTTCTCTGTGACTTTGGGATGCAAGGTAAGTCCTAGGGTTGTACGGATTTAGGGTTTGGTCCGTACAACTTGACCCGGTTTTTGCACAAACCTAAAATATCTTCAAATGGTCGACAAATAAGTTTCCCGGGTCGGCCCGTCCGTACAGTCCGTACGGCCGTACAGTACGGACCACCCTATTTTTGCACCTCAACCATTTGCTCCCAAATTGCACCCAATCCTTCTTCCTTCATAGTAAACCCCTCCTGAACCTTCTTCTAGCTCTGCATAAGCTTCTCGACCCTCCTTAGACTTTGATCAGTCTCTAAGTGGGTTTTGCCCAAGCTTTGCACATTAACCTTTAGTGAGATGGTTTATCACTTCAGGTTAACAGGATTAAGAGTGAGGAGTAACCCAAATACTTTGTCCTCCTCACGCCTTGTATTCAGGATGGTTGGATCAGTGGTGCTTGGTCTCAGCATCTCAAGTTCAGCCCACAATTCTCTGAACTTTCCAAAGTGTTTGGTAAAGTCTATATCCTCCTGATGCAAGTTGTTGATTGTCCTCTTCACTTCAAAGACTCTGCTGAGGTTAGAGGTGTTTCCGTAGACTTTTTTTAAGGTGTCCCACAACTCCTTTGCTGTCTCACAGTAGGAGTAAGCTTCCATTATGGGACAATCCAGAGAACCTTGCAAGGCAGACAGCACCATGAGATCTTCTTGAACCCATTTGCCTTCATCTGTCACTACAACTTCTCTTCCATCTTCTCCTTGTGTGGTTTGTCTTGGGGCTTCTCCTGAAGTGATGTGCTCCCATAGACCTCTACCACCAAGGGCTGTCTTGGTCAATCTCGACCATAGAAGGTAGTTTAAACCTTTTAGAGTGACTGGAAAGACTATTTGTTTATGTTGCTCCATTTTGACTTGTTATTATCCACTGGGTAATAGAGTGTGCTGGGTAGAAATTTGAAATTTGAACACTGGAAAAGCTAGAAAACAAGCAGAAACAAGCTACTATTTCTTTATGTGGTGAAGATATGAAGAGAAATGAAGAGAAATAAAGAGAAATGGTGAAGAACAGTCCAGAAACTTGCAAGAACAAGACTAATATCCACTGGATAAAAGGATGTTCTTCAAGAAAACCAGAAACTATTCGGATAGAAAGGTAGAGTGAAGTAAGTAGAGTGTGTTTGCGGAATAAAGTGAAAGGTTTAGGAGCTTAAGGCTCTGATACCATGAAAGTAAATGAAGAACAGTGAAGAGCAAGCTCAAGAACAGAGAGAAAGATGAGTTTGAATCCAAAGAGAGAGAGAGAGAGAGAGAATTTCGTATGCAAGAGAGAAAGAGAGAGAAGGAACTCTTTTCCTTGATTAGAATAAGTGTGAGGATACAAATATATAAAGGAAAGATGCCTAAGACAGAAACAAGAGAAATAATAAACAAATGTTCTGCTGTGTTCTGCTCAAGGCACTGAAAGTGACTTGTCCTCACAGCTGGAGCAGAGAGCAGAAGTGGAACATGTGACTTCTCCTTATTTTATTCATTCCTCTTGTTCCCATAATATCTCCAACGGTCTTCTCCTCTTTCTGATGTCGACCAAGGTGAGTTTAAACTTGCCTTGACTCTGAAGACACGTTAGGTTAAGCTTGGGTGACTTGGGAGGCAAGTGTTGTACGGACATACTTGCATTCCAAGTCTGCTCGGATTTGTTGCTTCTTCTTCAAGAGATTCCAGATCCTCTCTTCTCCTTTTCTATTTATTTCCTTTGTCAATAAAATGTGTGAAAAACTAGAAAGAAAGTAGAAAACTAGGCAAAGACTTTGTGTAAAAACTAGAACTATCGAAAACAGCAATGAAGACTAAGACTATTGACCAGAAATGAGTTCTTCTTTGAATGACCCTTGGCATGCCACGACCAGGACTTTATGTTAGAATTTCACCAGTGAATACAGATCTGGGTTTCTGTGTGTGATGAACAGGATGAACAGTCCCCTTTGGGGCAGAGAGAACTCGAAAATGATGAGAGAGTGGATCTGGTTTATGCTTGTGTTTTCTTGAACCAGAAACAGAGATTAAAGAGAATAAAGAGAATAAGGAGAGATTCGTGTGAGACTTAGAAAGATTTGAGAGATTAAGAAAGTGAGAGATTGAAGGGATTCTGGAACAAGATAAGCTTTTGTTTATAGAAGTGGAGAGGGGGAATCCCCCTTACTCCCTTTTTTCTTCTTATTATTTTCGACCAGAGAGATACATTATATATTGAGAGATGGATACATTAGGGTTTTCAAGATTCAAACAAAGCAAGTGGAGCCAAAGGAAGAAGGCTCCTCGATTTGAATTGTGTGGCTGAGAATGTGCCAGCAAGGTCAACTTGTCTTCAATGGTGAGGAGAAATGTAGTCCAGTCATGTAGTCAACTATATCACCGGACTATGTAACCAGATGTTCTTCTCTCCTCTTAATCTATGTAGTTGAGGCATGTAGTTGATGCATGTAGTTGACTATATCACAGGACTATGTAGTTGATGCATGTAGTCGACTACATCACAGGACTATGTAAATTATCCTTATTCAGATCTCTTCTTATTCATGTCAATACTCTTCACACAATCTTCTCCTTTGTTCCATCTCATCTCTCATAAGACCATTTGTCTCTCTTCAAGTTAACACTCCCCCTCAAGCTTGACTCTAGTGATCCTATGGTGCGACCTGGATCATCTTCAAATTCATTCTCTGGAAGCCAATGCACGTCTCAGAAAGACTATGGGGCATAGAACAGCTTAATGGGCTGATTGGAGAGCTTATTGGCCTTATTCATGAGGTATTGTACCGACATAAGGCTATGGGCCTTGATGAGGCATTTATAAAGATAGAAATGACTATGGACCAACATGGACGTCTAGTATTCAACCTTATTGACCAAGAAAATGATGGAAGGAAGCTGGTTGGACAGGAAATGAAATGGATGGTCTTGCATGATCAAGAAATGGACCGGTCAAACCGACATGGCCGAGAAATGAGTTGGAAATGGAAGATGAAGAAACAGAGCTGGAAATGGATTATCAGGAGTATTTGCATCATCTAAATGGGCTTAAAGAGGTACTTGGTCGTAGCAGAAACAAGATGGATTGAGCCCAAGAAAGAGTTGTTCGAAAAAGGCCTTTATCGGCCCAAAAAGTGGAAAGACAAGCCATCTTGAATTATGATTGGGCCAAGAAGATTAAACACGTCTAATATGGCTTATTTTAAGTTTATTTATGATTTTTATTAAGTGTAAACCAATTGCAATTGGGTTTAGGGTTAGTAAACCAATTAGGAATAGGTTTAGACTAAACCAACTTGGTTTAGGTTTAGGGTTTTTTTAGCTTAGGATTTCGTTTTCTTCTTTCTTATTTATGTAGCCACGAGCCTCCATGTAAACAATCAACCATTATTCAATAAATTTAAGCTTTGGCTCAGACAAATCGTCTCTTAGGAGACTTCTTTATCCTGTTCACGTTTGTGAGCAGTTTTATATCACACTAAAGAAGAGTTAAACCTTCTGTGATCCATCCTAGACATCAAGCAGGACGCCCCTGTGTCTCAGGACTAGCAAAGCATCCTTAGGGCCTTCCACAGCTTGAAGGAGAAGACCATCATTATCATCTATCATACACCCACGCCCCCTTCAAGTGATCCAGGGAGAGACAACCATTCCAGGGCTGTACCAAGTGGTATCAGAGCCACTTGAAGGTTAGGGTTTGAAGTTCTATCCTAGGAGCACGAAATCTATCCAATACCAAGTAGATCTTCCATGTATTCTTTTGGAATCAATAGAAACAATGAGAAGAAGGCTGAGAGCAAAGCAACAAAGGAGTTGTTGCAGAGAAGAGAAAAAGTTTTCCAGATTCCACCCTTCTATGGAGAGTTTGATCCAGATACATACTTGGAATGGCAAAAGGAGATGGATTCAATCTTTAACTGCCATAGACGCACAGCAGAGAAGCAGGTTCAGCTAGCAACTACTGGATTATGTGGATATGCACTTGACTGGTGGTATCAGACAGCTAACACTAGGAGACAATATGGAGAGCAACAAATTTCTTCTTGGTATGAGATGAAGATTGTCATGAAGAAACGGTTTGTAGCCAAGAGGTATGGGCAAAGTGATTTGGAAAGGATGCAAAGCACAGCTAGAGAATCTAAAGGATGTGCTAGGACATCCAGAGATGAACTAAAGTCCTACTATAGTCGTGAGGAACAGAGAAAGCTGCAGCTACATGAAGCATATCTTGATGAATTGCAAAGCCCACAGCTCAAGAAACACCTCATGAACATGATAGATCAATCACTCACTGCTGTGATGAAAAACCCACAACACATGTCAGTCCCACGTCCAGAATCCAGAGATGATGAGCTAAGTTGTGGCCAGAAGGAACCAGGAGAGAAGAAAGAAGAAACTGCAGCAAAACAGGGTGAGATAGAACAAGAGTTTGAATCAGAACCAACCACTCTTTGTCAAGCAGACAACTGGGACACCCACCTGAATCAAGAGGAGATATCATCAGTTATATATGATCACGTGCATGTTCTGAACCAAGCTGAAGAAGGAGTCCTTGATGGATCACCTAAAGCTCATGAATTACAACTTACAACTATGGTTGAAGAAGGTGATATCATTGAATCTTTTTCTTGTGATCTACTAACAAAACCTCCTGTATGGATTCAGATCAGCCTAGTGGAGCACCTGAGGTTTGTTAAGGGTCTGCAACACCTTGTTTTCGAACCAGGAGGAAGCTTGTGTTTGCATAAAAGCATTAACAACAATCTGATCCAAATAGCAGCAGCATTGAAGCTTGACTTGAAAGGGTTATTGCATGAACAGAGAGAACCAATGCTCGTTTCTGGTTTATTCAAGCTGAGATTTCGTTTCCAGAAGTCTAAGATCAAGGCTTTTGTTTGGTATCAATGGAGAGAAGCTCAATCAGAAGCAATGAGATCTGAACTAAACAAAGAGCAGAAATTGCTTGCTCTAAGTGTTATTTGTAATGAGCAGAGTCCAGTGAAGCCTCTAGGACGTGTGAAGGATTTACAAAGCTTTGTGTTTGAGCCTGGAGGGGAGATAAACGTGCACAAGAGCTTTAACAACACCATGTTCCCAAGAGAAACAAATAAGCTGAGATTCGACCATCTTTTCACTCTTGAAGAGCTGGATTTGAGGACAAATCCTTTTAAAGGAGGAGGGAATGGTGCGACCTGGATCATCTTCAAATTCATTCTCTGGAAGCCAATTCACGTCTCAGAAAGACTATGGGGCATAGAACAGCTTAATGGGCTCATTGGAGAGCTTATTGGCCTTATTCATGAGGTATTGTACCGACAGAAGGCTATGGGCCTTGATGAGGCCTTTATAAAGATAGGAATGACTATGGACCAACATGGACGTCTAGTATTCAACCTTATTGACCAAGGAAATGATGGAAGGAAGCTGGTTGGACAGGAAATGAAATGGATGGTCTTGCATGATCGAGAAATGGACCGGTCAAACCGACATGGCCGAGAAATGAGTTGGAAATGGAAGATGAAGAACCAGAGCTGGAAATGGATTATCAGGAGTATTTGCATCATCCAAATGGGCTTAAGGAGGTTCTTGGTCGTAGCAGAAACAAGATGGATTGAGCCCAAGAAAGAGTTGTTCGAAAAAGGCCTTTATCGGCCCAAAAAGTGGAAAGACAAGCCAGCTTGAATTATGATTGGTCCAAGAAGATTAAGCACGTCTAATATGGTTTATTTTAAGTTTATTTATGATTTTTATTAAGTGTAAACCAATTGCAATTGGGTTTAGGGTTAGTAAACCAATTAGGAATAGGTTTAGACTAAACCAACTTGGTTTAGGTTTAGGGTTTTTTTAGCTTAGGATTTCGTTTTCTTCTTTCTTATTTATGTAGCCACGAGCCTCCATGTAAACAATCAACCATTATTCAATAAATTTAAGCTTTGGCTCAGAGAAATCGTCTCTTAGGAGACTTCTTTATCCTATTCACGTTTGTGAGCAGTTTTATATCACACTAAAGAAGAGTTAAACCTTCTGTGATCCATCCTAGACATCAAGCAGGACGCCCCTGTGTCTCAGGACTAGCAAAGCATCCTTAGGGCCTTCCACAGCTTGAAGGAGAAGACCATCATCATCATCTATCATACACCCACGCGGCCTTCAAGTGATCCAGGTAGAGACAGCCATTCCAGGGCTGTACCATCCTAAGTCAAGCTTGGAACCTTGAAGAGTTTCCTCATTAAAAACCTTATCAAAGAAAACCGTTTTGGGATAAAACCTTGATAAGGAAAAGAGTAAGATCTCCAAGGCCTTGGGATTGGCCAGTGAGTTCTTTGTGTCTCAACCAGTGTGGTGGACAAAAAGAACTCTGGATCATGGCCCTCACTGTGGTGCAAGTCTGGACCGACTCTCATTGAACACCACTTACTTTTCTTGAGCTCATCTAGCTCTCTCCACACTTATCTTGGTCTCTCCCCCTTTCACCCAACCTCTTGGTGGGTTTAAGTGCTCGGATTACCAGATACTAACTCAACCTTGGTTGATTCTTCTTCTTCTTGAACAATCACCAAGGACTCTCACTTCACAGATCATTGAAGCTTCTCAATACTCCCCCTCAAGCTTGACCATGTGGAACAAGTCAAGCTTGGACGGTGATGCGTCCCTAGGATGCTCTTTGGTTGATGGGGATGGATAGATCCTTGCAAGAACGAATCAGAGACTCAAGTTCTTTTGATACTTCTAGGCGACTGATCTGGATATGACGCACCAAATAAGACACCCTTAGATCTCTGGATATTACACACCAGAACTCGACAAACTTTCTAGAGAGAGAGCCATCAAGAGAGAAAAGAAACTCGTGGTTTATTGATTGCTTGAGTACAATAGGGTTAGGAGAACCCTTTCAATAAAAGAAACCAGAGAACAGGCTCTCTATGGTTTCGAAAATAATAAAAAGGAAAACTATAGTTTAAAAATAACACAAGCTTTAAAAT
>CAJHQP010008054.1:0-28916 GCA_905132765.1 Moricandia arvensis
TGGTAATAACTTTTTTATCATTTTATTTTTTATATTTTTTTGTTTTAATTCTTATTTTTTTTCGGTATGTAGGTTCGACGGCCGGGAACGAGATTAAGTATCTTCAATCAACCGGATGATGTCTGTCGATCTCAAAAAGGGATCTCCTACCTTCACCAGCTTCCCTTCCTGAAGACGCAGAATGTGGTTTCGTTACGTTTTGCCGTAATTTTCTCTAAAAAAATTTTCTTATATTTTCTAATCTTTAACTTAAAATTCTACTAATTGTGTATTTTTTCACGCAAGAATTTCAAATAGATCCTGATCACACAAACTTCTCTGTACTTCTTCTACCACCTATAGAAGTCATGGAAAATTTATGGGAAGCAGATTATGAGTGGAAGCAGAAGTGGAACATAGGAAAGACAACCGACAAATCGATTAACGAGAGTGTGGACTAAGTTGATACGCCACCACTCGGGA
Source organism: Moricandia arvensis (assembly GCA_905132765.1). NCBI lineage: Eukaryota > Viridiplantae > Streptophyta > Magnoliopsida > Brassicales > Brassicaceae > Moricandia > Moricandia arvensis. Next base: position 463 of record CAJHQP010008054.1, read on the forward strand.
CGAATGTGAGGAAGAGTATAAAGACGCGATCTCGGTGACAATCCTCCGGGCAACCGTCCGCAAGAGCGAGCGTCGTCAGAAGGGCATGTTCAAGGCACGATCACTGGGTGCCAGTAGTATCGCACTCAGACTCGGAGGAACTCGAATGGTAGTTGATCTCTTTTTTTTTTTCTACATCTGTTTTAAATATTTTTATTTTTCAATTTTTAGTATTTCTTACATTTCTATATGGTATAATTTAATTTTCAATATACTGTTTTTTACACGTGATGGAAAAACTGAAAAATGTAATTTGTGAGAGCCCGGTGATGATATCGCCTAGCATGAGAGATCGGTCGTATTAACCACGAAAAGAACAGGTGAGATTTTGATGGTTGTGCAAGGAAGTGGTCGACTGTCGGGTTCCATAAGCTTCCGGATGGGAGCGAAGGGAAGAGGTTCCGCCCAGCCTTTCTCCCCCGTTTCACATCTGGTGATGAGGGACGCCACTTATTGCTGTGTTCCACTTGTGCTTGCTTCCAATAACTGTCTCGAGTTCCAAATCAAACGAACTTCGTTGAATCGGTAAAGATTTTTCTTTTTTCTTTTTCTTTTCTTTTTCTTCTTTTTCTTTTTTCTTTTTCTTTTTTCTTTTTAACTGTTCAAATCCTGGGCGTTGGGTGCATATTTGGCGCGTGGGTGGCGACGCCTGTTCTTTTTTCCTCTTCTGTTGGGCATCCTTCCCCTCGTCTGTTGAATGTGGGTGGGTTGGCGATAACACGACACGTTTTTCCGAAACGTTTGTATAATACATTTTTTGAGGTTTTTAGTACAAATAGCTGCAACAAGAAAACAAAAAAAGGCTAAATAACTTTAATGGGTTAGGAATGGGTAGTTCATAACAAAGTTACCCACAAAACAAGTGCAAACAAAGGATACATGAACCTAGTTTGATAGAGGAGCAGCCGCTGACTAATGGAGAGTGACCAAGGCAAGAAAAACCACCGATGTCACCAGAGGCAGACAAAGACACCAGTGCATGAACCGACATGCAAAGTCCAAATGGAGGACCATGACGGAAAGCTCTTGAAAAAGGTTAAACAAGCAAGAGTTTGTTTAGAAGATAACATGTGACATTCTTAAATGTCTTCTTCTGTTTCAAAGATATTATGACTACGTGAAATTTGATGTCCATTGGGTCGATTCGAGGAGATACATTGTTCCAACTTCAATCTCTATCACGAACTATTCCTTCCCAAACAGCCTTGGATCCAAAAGTTCCTTAACCTCTTTTGTACAAACAAAGCTTTGTGCCTTTTCAAGCAATGTCAAGAATATTTCTAAAAGTTTGTGAACTCTACTAACAGTTTGTAGGACTACTTTTTGAATTTTGTAAAAAACATGTTTAACTCAAGCAACAGTTGTTCTAAGAATGGTGGACCATGGAAAAAATGAGACTAATTAAATTCCTCTCGTTTCTTTTAAATTTACATTTATTTATAAAAATAAAAAATATTAACGACGCATGATCGGCTTTAAAACATTCCCTTTAATTTTAAAAATTTGTAACGAAAATAAGTTTTTAATCAAATTTGAAAAAGGACAATAAACAACAAATTTCTTTTCATCTTTTATTTATCTTATTTATATTGAATTTATTTTTTTCATTTATCTGTTCTTTTAATGGTTACCATAGAGTTCGAGAACTGTTTTTTGTTTTCTGTAATTCTTGTTGATTAAAAATCGCTGACTTTAAAAATAATTAAAATTTGGTCTTATAAACTTGTTTTAAAGCTATCCAAAACTAATTTGAAGGGTTAGGCCAATCTGCCTAGGTAGTTAGTAAATACTCACTCCGGCAATGAACTTAATGTTTTTATAATATTTGTTCTCATCCTCTAAATAAATATCGCAATTTTTAATATTTTTTGTTGTTGCAAAGACTTTAAAGATACTTCTACTAAATGGTGGTGATAAATACATAACAATATTCATGTTTTACTTTTTTGGCACACACACGCACTTTTATGAAGATAATTTTAGAGCATGATTATGTGGGGTCCTTGGGTTGGGGTTCTTAAAGCCGTGGGACCATGGAATGTGTAAGGATCGGTTACAAAACTATATAGATTAGAATCGGTTCTTATTGAGTTCTTTTACAAAGACTGTTCCGCGGGACGGGAACTTCAGCTCTGACCAATCTGGCAGCCTTGCGCGATTTCAGTGTTTAATTTAAAAAAAAGTAAATAAAAAAAAAAAACAAAGAACCAAGCAGGGTTCTTGGGTTAATGATCCCTTTGCTAACTTTTCTAGTTCTTTGTTGTTTTTTGGTTTGTTTGTTTTGCAGTTTTGTCTTAATACGTACTTTCTCAACTAATTTCACTCAAGATCAATGGATTAACACAACCTCGGCTCTCCATTCATCCAATGTATTTAATGATTTGAAGTTAAAGTCTTTAAATGGGAGGACCATATTAATAGACTGTCAATTGCTGCTTCACGGTGAATCTTTAAAACTACACACTCGTTTGTCTTTTCTTTCCTCCTCAATGTTCTTATTAATACAACCAAACTCATACTAACTCTTTTGTTTATACTTTTGTTACTAGAAAAATATATGAACAAGAAGATTAGAATTAAAAGGGGAAAACATAAAATGTTTTGGGCACAAGAAAAGTATTTACATCAATTAGAATCGTAGTGTATCAAAAGAAAAACTGATTGTTGCAGTAGGCTTGTAAAGACTGATTACTTGTGTACAGACAAGCGCAATTGTTATCTCAATAACGCATTAGTCTATAACAGGCGAAAACGGCATTAGTGTCAACATGAAAAGTACGCCAGATTATCTCATTTAAATGAAAAAAGGGACAACAGCTAAAAAGGAACACAGAACAATGTTATTCATTAAAACGAAGTTTTCCAAACAATCCCTCATCAGCAAGTATAAGCAGTAAACCCTTTGATTTACTCAAATCGCAAATTAGCTTGTAATTTAAATCAGTCTTGTCGCAGAACCTTGAGATGCAAAGTGTAGAGAGTCGTTCTCGTCTCGAAGCTTGAACGCTTCGAAGGAGATTATGAACACCAACGAGAAACAACCCCATGACTTGCGCTTTCTATATGACTTAAATCTCTCATAATCACGTGTCAGAAGCAATTACAGAGACAATATTCGAAAATTAGGATTCCTGGCGGATGAAAGATTTTGGTAGACATCAACTTTCGTTCCGTTGTCTCTAAGGATTTAAGGCGCAAACGTTGGAGGACAATACTAGCCACCCACTTTGCTTGGCGTGGGTCTTACCCGTACAACTTTTTTCTCTCCTATATGAGGACACGCGATAAAGCATAATGGCACCAAGAGGGTCTTTCTTCTTTATTGTTATTTAGCTTCGAGTATCACTTGGTAGCAGATTGGAGAGTACGGTAAAGTCCTCCTGTTGCAAGACGCCGTGTGTTCATGTACTGCCGCTCCGAACGACCAAAACCGCTTAAGGCCAAATCAATACTAGCGCTTTTCTGGCAAGAAATAAGCGATTTCATGAGGTTTGGCTTTGTGTCTTCATGTGTATTAGGGAAATTGTAGGAAATATGCGTAACAATCATTGTCCGATAAGCATGGCAAGATTGAATATTAACCTAATCGTATCTTCATTTAATTAAGCTAGAACTTCCCAATCTTGAGCTATCATTGTTGTCGTTGGGTGGTATGGAAAGAGGGGTGAACGATCTAGAAACCACTAGTTTGGGTTTTTAGAGGTTTAAAATTAATTACTAACCCCTATTGGTGCTCTAGCCTATAGTCGGTCGTGATAATATTAAAAACCAAACAGAGTCATAACTTTTCTTAGGCTGGTGGTACTAGAATAATATTTACACTCTTGCTTCTTATCCCTACTACTTAGAACATCCCACCTTACATCGAGTTATATACGCGAACCTCAGAATATATTGATTTTATGTTTTTCAATTTTTTTGGTCTTAGATTGCAAGTACCCGAACTTATTATTATATCTGGGCATTCAGTGCGATCCAGAAGACAGACGACAAGTAGCGGTGTCGATTGGCTGAGCACAAAAGAAGAAAAAGCGAATTAAAGTCAAGACAAAAAATCTTGCTGGTTCATGATCTGATTTGGAGTTTTGACACCGGCGCTGTATTGTTAAACTCTTTTCTTTTTCTTTTTAGAATGCAGTGACTTAATTGCTTAAACGTCTGATTTTTTGGGGTATAGAGTTAAATTTGATACTCACAATGTTTGATGCTTCTATAGAAGAGAAACTGTAACTAATTATCCCATAATGTTTACAATCAGTAAGGAGAAATGTTTCATCATAATAGAGAAAATCTACAGCAAATTAACCAGCACGCATGTTGTCCACATCTGGTTAAAGCTATCGATGGGGCAGCGAATGTACGCACACAGAACCATTAACAAGTCTATGTGTGTTGTTTTTCGCACATATGAGACACACTACTCTTCACATACATGCTGTTTTTCACTCGCTTATTTCTTTCGTACTTATTATGATTATTTTTTCCAAATTTTTACAGTCCAATAATTGACTTGTGAGGATATCATTTGATGTACGCATATATGCTTTTTGGTGCTCATTATGACTTTAGCTGTAGAAAGCATGACGCGCTTGTATTCATGATCAACCGATTAATATTGAGTATCTGACGGCTTTTTAAAGTGTGGACTTCGACGAAAAATATTACAACTTATCTATTCGAGTTTATCTGAAAATTCTAGTTTTATGTAGAACAAACACGAATACTGAACAGCCTGACCACCGTGGAGTCCGTTATTAATCTTTAAAACCAGACCTAGATCTAGTTACAAAAATGACACTGCATCTATAGAAAAGTCGCTTGTACTCGTAGCACGGTACAGTTTCATAGAACGTACAAGTCAGAATTTTTAGTAGTCACTTTGAGTTACTCCCATAGAGAGAGTCGCGCTCAGTGATTATGCATTATACTGATGAGTCTCTTGCACGCTCGCTCCATTGACACGCTGTTGACTCGGCTACTCACTTCCTGCTGTAGCAATAAGAGGTACGGAAATAGAGGTTATTGAAATTTTTTTGTTACTAATGCTTTCCGATGTTTGCTCGTTTTAAAGTTCTCTAGTACTCCGCAGGCTAAAGAACACGCGATCACTGTGTCCGACATGTAACACGCAGTAATTCTATTATTCTAACTGCAAACAATCATACAAGTCTACATACGTTTAACTCTAGACGTTTTAAATATGCATTTTAGTAATAATAAATAATTAATTTTAGTCCGATTGGTTATGAAAATTAATAATCAAACTATAATTGTATCCTGGATTCCAGTGGATAACAGAAAGGATACGTACACTTAAAAATAGTTGGTCGTCCGCTCTGGCCGTCCATAAATTCACCTGTAACATTTCAATAAAACTAACAATCTTAGGTTAAGTTAGAAATTTTACACACTTACTTTCATTATTTTATATTTGTTAACTGCTCTTGTTACAGCTGATTCTGAAACTGGGACCGACCAAACTTGATAAATGATCAACTGTTGTACGAAGTGCCAAGCAAAACTAACCAGATATAAATGCGGACTTTTATGAAAACACAACTCTTATCATAGTAAAAGATCGTGTAAATCGATATAACCAAAGTAATTTTTAGCATTTGCACGCATTATGATCTCTAGACGACGCCAATAATGAAAATACAACTAGAAAAGTAGAATCTGATATTGAACGAACTTGATATGGATATCCTCGGCAATCGTGTAGATTTGCTTGGATACTACAACAGACTGAAGTTTTATAGCTATACAATATACCAAATGACAATCTAAATATATATTTTCATCGCTAAAAAAAACTAGTCACGAACATTTGCCAACGTGGAATGCGACACACTAACAACTCAAAGTGTTAAGATGCATTTATTAATACACATCGTGCATCTTTTCTATGTTGCACCAATCAAGTGTTTATTTCGTATTATAAGTCCATGATTACCCTGCTCTCTTAAAGTGTAGTTCTTTAACGTAAAAATTATTATATTTTTTTACATTTTTCTGGCTAAAAGACATTTTTTATGGTTCTTATTTAAGAGACGGTTATTAGATTTTTCTTAGTTAAAAGCTAAGAAACGTCTTTTAAAAAAATTAAGAAATCCACCTTAAGACACCTTGGTTAATCCTGCTTTAACTTTCTTACAATTACAAATAAGTACAAGTTTAAATTAAGGGAAGTGGGATAAGGATACATATTTGTAGAGGCAATTACTTTGATATAAGAGCATCCACATTAGTGAACCTCCCCCTTCACGATTTCCAATGTGAATTTTATAATTTTTATTTATTTTCTGTTTGATTATTTAAAAAAAAATTAATCAACCAACCAATCGCGGGCCGTCACGTGTCGTGGAGCCCGCGAAACAGTGTTGAATCCGTCTCTTACCAGTGAACTTTTCTTAACCGGGTTCAACACTGTTTCAATATTATATTATATTTTTTTGAAAACGTGTGAACCCCTCACTTGAACTTCTAATGCAGATGCTCTAAAGTTATTGGATAAATGCAATGATTTTCTTTCTCACGTAACTAGTACGAACCACATGTTTTATCTTAGAGGTACTTTCACAGTGAGTTGGACTTGGAAAAGAAACCGCACATAATTCCACCTCTTTTTGTGTTGGCCCAAATGCATAGGGCATCAAAGCGATTTAAGGGAAGTCCCAGTAAAAGCAATTTGGGTTGATTGGGGTCGACGTTTTTATGAACGGCTATTCGGTTTCCATTGTTCTTTTTTTTTACAAAGGGGCGTTATTTGGTTTTTCATTGTTGTGTTGAGCTTTTCCTCACTTGGCAAAGTTTCATCAGTGTTTTTTTAAGAAGCTTATTTAAAGGCAAAATGAACTGAGTTAAGGATAAAGCCAGATTTACTATGAGGCACATCTCTCAAATATAACTTATTGAAAATTTATCACAAAAATAGCACTCAAAAAAAAAATGACCAAAATAAATCTTTTTTATTTTGAAAAATTTTAATATATTTAATTAATTAAACTCCACCTCCGAAAACTCAACCCCATAACTCTAAATCGCATTAATTAGCCTAATGGGTATAAATACATATTTACACCCTTTAGATAAAGTTTATTTAGTCATTTTTTTCATTAAGTTGCTATTTTGGGGACAAAAACTTTTAAAGTCTATTTTTATCTTTATCTCTTACCCCGTTATACTTTTATTTATTGTTTTAAGTCCTCTCCGAAAATTCAAACCCTCTCTCAAGTCTTTATTAATTGTAACCATCTCCAAAAACATTTCACATGTTTCCCTGAAACACTTTGTATCAAATATATCAATGCCATGAAATGCACCTAAAGTATCAAGAAAAAACATATATAAGCAAATGTTATCTGTCAATACATGGTGAAACTACCTATTTTTTGTACACATATATACCTCAAAATAACCTTCTTTGAGAAATAAAAGCGAATATGTGCAACTAAAATCAGTTAATTTAGTTATGTAACATATAATAATAAAAATCTGGACGTAGAATATATGGACGGGTCGTATAACATACAAAGAATCACAGTACTCGTATCGTCCGACTATCGTTCAGTGGGTAGTGTAACTTGTCCTACATACGGATCCCTGAACTCAAATCTATAATACTCGGCCGCACTCGTATCCGTACACGCCAGACTGATGAAGTATCTATTCGTATACCATACATCACACCAAACGTACGTACGAGTATTCAAAGTTTGGAACAGGCCTAAAGTTCAAACTGGATTAGAATTCTACTCTTTTTTAAAAAAAATTGGTAAAAGTCAAGTAGTTTTCATCGACAGAAAAGAAAGCTGATAAACTATAATAATTGGCTCATGTTTGCTGTGTTGTCGGATTCAATATTACATTGATAGGCCTTTAAAGTTGCATTTGCATGCGACAATACTGGGTCCAGATTTGTTCTACTTTTTCTTGTTTGAAATGTGATTTTCATCAGCTTATAGTATAGAGATACATTAGAAATTTACATTATTATACGTTTGGGTAGCAAGGCCCAATATTCTTATCATGTAATCTAAAAAGAATGGTGAAAATTTTCATGTCGCAAGTCGCACATGAATGTAGTATATTAGTTAAACCACACTGCACAACTTTTTTTTTGAGAAAAAAAACCCACACTGCACAAGTTAATATCTTTATTTATTTTGGCATTATATTTAGAAAAAAAAAAACCATTAATTTATAAAGGTCGAGTATACTCTCATATCTGTCTGGAATATATGCACAGTACGAGGATTTGGATTTTTATTCGAGTTCATAAAGTTACCCGCAGCTATGCGTTCTTACTAACTTGTATATCACAATCAAAAGTTTTGTTTTCTAGTATCATATTCAATCACAAAACAAGCGTTTGACTCCCAAAAGACTAATTAAGTTATGTCAATTATAGGTCGGATTTGAGTTTTTCCAATGAAATTTCAATTATGTTGGTTTCTAGTGATACTTTATATGATAAAATGATCCATTGTAACACATATGTTAAAATGGATTCCTGCTCCTCTTTCTCAAACTATCTATAAAAATTATAGTTAACGATTAACACAAGTAGTCATTTTGTTTAAACAGTTACAATAATGGTTTTGCTTGGTATTTGTGTAATCATAGTTTAAAATTTAAGAATTTTTGCTGATTAGGCTTAGAGTGTAAATGGTTTTTTTTTTGTTAAGTTAGAGTGTAAATGGTATAGACTGTAAGAGAAAATGCGGTTTGCTGAAACAGCACCGAACGATAATTACGATTGATGACAAATTGTCAGTTCTTAAAAGAAACTTAGAAGAGTTATAAAATAAAAATAATACAACTGTTTTTTAAATCCATTTTTCTTTTGGCAGGCGGATAGTCGCATTATTTATTTTTGAAGCAATTTCTAAACGGATAGTTGCACATTATTTATTTTCAAGCAATTTCTACGCATACATTTTAACCGCAAAGCTGTTTCATCCGCGTCCAACTAAAACGCAATCATCAAAGCCAACATGAATCCTAATTTCGCCTCAAGAAAAAAGGTTTGAATCAGTTGAATCTTAAATATAAAAACACTTAAAGTAGAAAGGGTAAATACTTAAAATCAATAGAAAATGGATGTTTATTGATCATGATCGAATATAAATACAAAAAATATGGAAAAATCGAATGAATTTAGAGTAATAATTTTGTTATGGAGAATTTGTCTCTCTTTTCTTGGCTTCTGCTCATGCATTTATAGGTCTCTCTGCCGTGAATTGTAAAAAGAAGTGTGTTTTAATGCATGAATCCTCTTTTTTTTATGGTGATTTTTAAAGACTCTGACTTTTCATTTTTTGTTTTGATTTTCCCAATTCTCAGGAAATTCGAGATGGAATAAAACCTTGACAAATTTTTGTTCCTTTAATAGGCCTTCAATATTTAATTATGCTAGGGCTTTTTCTCTACATGGTTTAGGATTGCATATCAGATCTGGGACGGGTGAAAAACCCGGCTCAACAATTAAATGATTATAATCCGGAGTTGTAACATATTGTTTATAAGGCGGCCATAGATTAATCGCGAGTCTCTTAAGGTGGATTCTTAACGTAATTTGTCTTTTAATTTCTTTTTACATTTTCCTGTTAAGAGACAGCTCTTATTTAAGAGACGGGTTTTTAGGTTTTCTTAGTTAAAAGGTAAGGATACGTCTTTTAAAAAAGCTAAAAACCTCACCTTAATAGACTGCCAGTTAATCATGCCCTAAGTTATTAGTAATAGATGCTGTTAAGAACATGATTTCAAGTCTCATAATTAATACTATTTACCACTTTCACGTTGACATTATATATTCATGATTCAAATCCACTTTCACGTTGACAGTGTTACTGTAAGCTGAATGTTTATTTTGTTATTTTATCCGTTGCTTCTTTTTCTGACTGTCTTGAGTCATTTGCTGGCATGAACCCAAAATAAAAGTGATAAAAGCTTAGTGGGCAACTGCCAAAACCCTCCTTTAACATGGTCACTACATTCTTAATCATATCAGCATCATATCACATCATATTAGATAATTTTTTGGATGTCAGTTTCATACACTCGTTAAACCAAAAGTATCATCTTTTATTATGTGTTTTCAAAAAGTATATATAGTATTAGTATGTGATTCGTGTCAGCATCAATTAAAAAATACGGTTGACTTATTACCGTCTCCCGGCCTCCTCTCGATATTTGTTTCTTACTCATCTTTCGTACGGAAACTAATTAGCAACATCCCACAGATAGTGGAACTGAAACTAACGACATGTTTATTGCATGTTCTTAGTTTTTTTAAGAGACGTTTCCTTAACTTTTAACTAGAAAACATAAGAACCGTCTCTTAAATAAGAGCCTAAGAGACGTCTCTTAACGGGAAAAATTAAAAAAAAATTAAAAAAAAAATAAAAAACATGAAATTATAAGTTAGAGAACCCCGATTAAAGAGACCGTGGATAAACATGGCCTAAAGTTGTCTATACGTTATAGTTCGCGAACGACCGAGGTCATTATAAAATTGATCAAGCGTTGGAAAGAAACTACAAGTTACTAATTTTTTTTGTGGGCACCAACTAGAAGTTACTAATATTGTAATGAATAAAAGTAAAATTCAAACCTAAACTAATCATATGGAAGCCAAAAAGATAACAATAACAACACACAGAAAAACATACTTGACCAGGACGAGTTAGTCTGGTGGTAAAGGAGTTGCAACTGTAACTACCACTACATGCGGTTCGACTTGTCCTTTTGATGCTTTACGCAAGAAATGGATTAACGCCGACTGATCCCGAATCCAGGGAGATTATTTGGGCCGAAGGTAGAAACACCTCATGGTTAACAAAAAAAAATATAACGTGAATGAATAATGATATCATAGTTTTCTAAAAAACGCAGTTTTTATAAATATTTTTCCTATAACTAGTATAAGAAAGCTTATTAAAACTTTATCAATATGCTATGGTACGTAGAAATGCTGTATTTTCAAAAATACACTTGAGTGTTACTCCTCTTCTGCGTAGCCTCTTTTAGTTACAAAAAATGTACGGAAATGCATAGTATTAATGATGTTTTGTCACTTTTTTTCTTGGGCCCTAATTAATACGAATGAAAAACAAAGAATAAAAGCATTCTGTTTTTTTTTTGTATGTTTGCGTGTAGACTGAGCAAAGGACAAATAATTGCAAATTGGGGCAGTAAAATGAAACTTATAGTGAGACATTCGTACCAATCGAAGATGCTCTAGAATCTATCTACACCTTTCTGTCAAACAATATATTTACACTTTTATGTGTGTCAGTGTGTGTGTGTGGTAAATATGCATTCACCGTTGTCGAGAACAAATAATGCATTCGCAGTTTAACCGTAGCATTGATGGCCATATTTGCAAATTATTATGAGCATTCCGTTAATACTTTTGTATTCTATCGTAAAAGTTTATACCAAAGGCTCTTGGGCTATTCAAATCTTTAAATACTTTCGTGAAGATATGATCTCACATCCATAAAGAAACTTTGACTATCAAAGAAGCTATTTGAAAAGAAACATTTCGTTCACATGAAATCAGATTGGTGTTTCTTAAGTTGCTGCAAGAATAGTGAAACTGATTTTGCTCACATAGGGTTTGTTTTTGAATATGTGATGAAGTCAAAGTAAAATGCAGAAAATAAGCAAGATACAATTTTCTTTTGAATTCACTAAAAAAAAAAAAAAAATACAACCAATTTGCTAGCACGTAAATCAAACACAATCTTTTTTAAATACCGTACTTTTCTAGTATACGAACGCATCAGAATAATCCAATCCTCAGTTAAAACTCCCTCTACAACCTAAACTTCAATCTTCATAATCTCTGGTAGTAGAAAAAAAAACTACATCAGCTCCTCAAGCACAACAATGGCATCAAATGCTTGATTACACAAACACAAACAAGCTCTCTCAGTTTTCTTATTTTCAAAGTCTGCTTTTTTTCATACATAACACACGTTCTCCTTGTATATAAACTTAAATTTGTACCCTAAATCCTTCTATAGCATTTTAAAAATACTATTTCCTTTTTCCCTTTCAATTAAATGTATATTTCATCTAAAGTAAACTTCTATTCGTCATCAAACAAATATGTCCTCACCTTCCAAGTTTAACAAGCATACACATATCACATTACACAAACTTCAACATATTTCATCTTCATGATACACTCGATTACTATCTCATGTATTACTTCGCGAACTTAAACAGTACAATACAGGAAATCTACATCTTAAATTTTATATTAGCGATGACACGCTTGCGATGGTACATGATTATAATTCAGCAGTAAAATTCCATTAGTTATGAACTTATGATCAGCATTTAAACGTTACAATTTAGCAACGGAGTTAGAGATGTAATGTAACTAACTTGCAGATGTATTTAAATTTTATTTATCATGGTAAGAAGATACGGACAGCTTGCAGATGTACCATCTATACTATATTATCTCTACACTAACATTCACTTAATTTTTGTTTGGAGTCTTTGAGGAACATGCAAATGTTTATAAACTTAATAATGCATGGTCTTTTATAGAACATGCAAAAGGAAACTGTACATTGTTTTGACACCATTATAAGTTATAACTTTTTTTTTGTAAAGGATTTTTGTAAGTTTTAACTTTATGTGGCCATTTCTCCTTTTGACCCGATAGCAAAATAACACAAAAGAAATACTTTGAAGCTTTGACTACCCAAGAAATATAAACATCCTTAAGTTCCTATAATGTTTACACATTATCCTAACGTTTCAATTAATTCACATAAACCCAATTCAACTGGACGGAACCAATATGCAATTCGATAAACGGAGGCTTTTAAGGATAGATTAGTTATACGTTGATTTTGAAAATACCCGAAAACTAAGATAATCATAAAGTTATTCGTTTAGTTTTAGAATTTTCAAATAAATCAAATCTTTTTAATTCGTTAAATTTCTATAGATTTATCAAAACAAAACCTAAAAAATCTAATATTATTAATCAATCAAGAACTGAATAAAATAATTAATCTAAAATGATTTATATGAAAAATAAAAACTATGAATTTTTTTAATCCTAATAAAATAAAAAACTATTAATAGTAATAATCTTAATTTTACGCTGCATCACAGTTGGACACAAAGATATGTACTCTCCTTATTTTCACAATAGATGTTATCAAGTCACACTGGTTGTATAAAGAATTGTATATATTATCAGAGGTAACCCTAAGAATTGTAGTTCTAAAAACAAATATTTTATTACTTTTCAGTATTAAAGAATCATATTTAAAATTAATTGTTTGTATTTGAAAGACTGATGTTTAAACTTTAATTAATGTATTTTATTTTAAAAAGTTAAATATAAATATAAATTAAAATATAAAATATGAATACTCAAACATTATTGAAAAACAAAGCAAAAGGTAACAAATGCACAAAATATTTATGGTTTCTTAATATATGTGAAAAATTCAAAACATCAATCTTTTGTATCGGGAAGAATTATTTTTTTAACAAACATAAAATTTATAAAATTTCTGCTCTTTTACTCCCCACTCTGATTGCTACCAACTTAATTAATACCCCCTCCATTTTTTTATATTTGGCTGTCCTATGATTATGCACATAAATTAAGAAACATTTTAATTTTTGTATCATTTTCTAAACAAAAACATCATTAATTGTTTATCTACCACAATTTAACCAATAATAAAATAGAAACTATAATATCATTGATCATCTAACATTAATTACTATTAAATTTTATATAAAAAATTAAAAACGTCAAATAATATGAAACAAAATTTTTTTTTCTAAAAAGTCAATTATAAAAAAACAGAGGGAGGGAGTAGTAATATTTCTGTTAACGTTGTCTAGCATTGATGGTAGCTTTTCCGACAACAATAGGCCAGCATGTGTTTTTTTCAACAAATTCAGTAATAGATTTCTTTCACTGCGGAGATATATTATGATAGAGAAAAGACTTTAGATTTAACAAAAGTAGCAGATGGGCTAGCGTTCCGTTTCGTTGATAACGCCGACACGTAAGATCAATATTTTTCTTAGAATTTTATACTTTCATAAATAAAGAGAATAAACTTTCCGAATCAGGCGAACCACCATTCTTTTTAAATTACCTGAAAAGAAAAAGTCTGAAGAATACAACTAAAAATACGTTCGTATATCAATTTTTTTAGTTGATATTGTAGTATTTTAAACACTTTATGTTTTAAATAGTACTTTAGTTTTTCAAAATATGTTCTTATAGCAACTTCGTAGTTGATATTTAGTTTTTGAAACACTTTATCTTTAAACTAGTAGTATTTCTTTGGTTTTGAAACAAGTGTCGGTAAGCGTCATAGTTTTGACAAACAGTGGAATATTGCATTTTCGTTTGTTAGTCTGGGTAAATCACCAAAATAAAAACATTCAATAGAAATATACTTAAATGGATTTTTATATAGGTTATTTTCTGATCTAGTATAACATGTTGGTCGACAAAAATTACACACATAAATGGGTTACTGGTAAATGACTAATTAGGCAAAACACTAATGAACGTTAAATAAATCAACATTTTGTAATTAACTTTGAAGTTTGAAACATCTAGCTACAGGGTCGAAAAGTTGAAATTTCTAGCTATAGGGTCGTCAAAGACTTTAGATTAAAGTTACTAATCATATATATACATAGTGGAATAATAGAATAATCAAAATAGATAACAGAAACATTAACATTTTATTTAATAAACTTTTGGCATACTAATAATATAACATTTAAACTTTAGTATACTGACATTAGTAAAAAAAAGAAAGCTATAGCCATGTTTTTTTGTGGCTACAGAAAATTTTATAGCTATATAACTAAAAGCCATAAAAACCACAAAACGTGGTTATATCTTTGTATTTTTTTGTGATTTTCGTATCTATTTTAGTTAGGATTAGTCAAGACATTTTATAAATAATTTAGCCGCATATAATTTGTGACTAATTTAGTCATGTTTATATTTGTGATTGTGTGGTCAAAATTCCAAATATGTATATTACAAATTATCTAATTAAAATATTATGAAATTCGTTTATGAATTAAATTGTTTTAAAAAAAACTAAATTGGTTAATATATATTGAATTGGTTTCAATAAATTGAATTTGTTTTTAAATTTAATTGATTTGTTTAAATTAATTGGTTTATAAATTTATCTTCGAAAATCTGATTTACAAACTAAATCGATTTAAAATTTAAATTGGTGTAAATTTTAAACCACTTTAGATTAAACTTAGCTGAAAAAACTAAAAAAAAAGAGATTAAGTCAAGATCTATAATTGAAGTACATGTAATTTTGAGGTATGTAATGGGTCTGGATCAGTTCGAATATTTAAGACTTGAAAAAAAATCAAAGTACATGGATTTTATCTGGAAACTCAAAAGAATAAATGAAACCGAAAAATACCGTAACATCTCAATAAATATCTGAAAATATTCAAATAGTCAAAATTTTACTTAAATTTTGGTTCGAGGAACCAAAAAAATACCCAAAGTTTTATCATACTACAAAAAGTATATTTTAAAAAAAAATTGAAATTTTAGCCAAAATCTAAAAATATAACCAAATCCAAAACTTAAAAAATATTTATAATACCAAAAATATATCTGAATCTCCCAAATATATTTAATATTCACAAGAAAATTTGGGAACTTCGAATATCCAATCGAATTTTGGGTAGGATCTAAACCCGAACCAAGATCCTCATGTCTAATACCTCAAATAGATAATTTGCCTTGGGCGGCTGGACCTAACGTGAATTGAACTGTATTTTGGGGTTGATTTCAATCATGTTTTTGAACTGTATTTTGGGGTTGATTTCAATTCATGTTTTTGTGTGCAGGTAAAATAAATGGTTGAGATTGTGATTTGTGTGTTTCTTTATTGACCACTAGATGAGATGAAAATCGATGGTTGAAATTATTTTGAGTCTATCCATATCTTTCATTATCAAACCAATTATAATTTAAGTCTCTTGTTTTTTTGCATTTCTTTACTAGCCAATTTTTTTGTATTTTCATAAAAATTTAATTTATAATTAATGTGTAAGGGTTAATATTTGAAATATACATTTTTAAACTTAAAATTTATGTATATATATATATATATATAAATTTTAGAGTTTATGATTTATGATTTGGTATTTATATTAAAGATTTGGTTATAGGGTTTGAAAGTTAAAAATTAAGGTTTTAGAAAATATTTTTATAATTTAATCTTTTTAGTTAAAACTTGAGAAGATTAGATTTAAGATTTTGATTTAAATTCTAGTGTTTATGATATAAGATTTCAGTGGTTTAGGGTAATGAGATTACAATTGAAAATATTAAGGGTGTGATTGGTATTGGCTGTAGGTGTTGTCCACAGCCCCATTTATTTCTACAGGCATCAAATTCACAGCAATTAATCTTTAATTATTTTTTTAAATCACAGCTCTTGAAATAACCTACAACTATACAAGTGCTTTGTAGAGTCAAATATTCACAGTAATTTTTTATGCTTTCTATAAAATTCTAAATCAATAAAATCTAAAGCCACAGCAGAAAGTATACACATTTTTTACAGCAAAAAAAAATAAATCTACAATCATTACGCAATCGGTACCCTTGATTTGTAGTTCATATTTAATATTTGGTGTTTGACTTTGAAAATATTAAAAAAAAATTAGTTTTCTGAGTATAGGTTTCGAATTTGGAGTTTAGGGTTTAGATTATAATATTTGTGGCTTAGATTTAAAATTTTAAATTATAATTTGAAAAGAATAATTGTGGGTAACGTCATGATTATTTATAGATAGAACTAAATTTCATGAATTTTTAACCACAATTTTGTTAAAAATAGTGACGTTTTATATTTTATGACTTTTGTACAATTTCGTGCTTAAATCCGAAATTTTCGTTAGTGTGATGGCTTTGTTAAGGGTGTCCCAAATGTACTATAAACCCACTTTTAATAATTTGGAACCTAAACAAAGTATTATAAAATGGTATACATTGATATAGCTGTATTATTTTGCTTGTTAATAATTATACGCATCACCTTATGTATATCACCTTTAACCTGTTTTATCGAAGAAGCACTTTTCCAAATATTCCGGTTTGTGATTGGATGAGCTAGATATTTAATTTTACAAATACCAGAGAACTCCATTTAGTATTGCTCAGTATCTTTAAAGTCATATCTACACATTTTTAAGAAACAACAATAAAAGTATCATTAAAGCTGAAGTAGAATTACAAGTCCCTTGCGGCAAATGATTAGTGTTTAGGATTTGGTTTGGTATAAAAGCTGTTAAAATCAACAATTATCTTCGGAATTATATTTTATGATAAGTCGGGTTAATTACAGTTCATCGCTATATCGTTATTCGTCGGACACCTAAGCGAGTGGACTTTATGAATCTAAGTACGGCATTAAAACATCAACATATCAGGTAAAGGTAAAATCGAAAACATAGAAAAAGAAAGCAGATTTTTAAAATGATTTTCTTTTAATGAAAAAGGCAACAATCAAAGGTTTGGAGCACATTATGATTCAACGAAGACTATCTTTCTCTTTAAGAAAAAGAAGACACAATCTTACCCAAAATCGTTATCATCAAACTAGCAAGCGCCACGTTCAGAGAGCACCTACACGAACAAAATCCCTTTTCATTTTTTCTCTCTAAGAAAATGTATTAAAATGTTGTGAAATTCCATAAGAAATAAGATATTTATTTAATGAAACAAATATATGCTAAAAATGAACATGAGCCATTTGTTTAACAAAAAGAAAAAGAAAAAAAGAAAACATGAGACATTTATAGTTCCGGGAGAGCATATATTAAATTATTAATTATTATGTCAACTTTAATATGATTATGATTGACATTAAATGTATATATGTATTGCAGTATATAATTTTCATATGATCCCTTAATTTTCATATGATCCCTTAATTCTATTCCATTTTGGATGAATAATCTTACCTCATGCAGTGACTGTTTTTTCCTTATAAAAATAAACAAATGCTTCACTGAATCAGATTCAAAGTTAAGTTTTTAAGCTTTTGGGGCACACCCCTTTCTCCATCCAAAATAAGGGATATGGTAATTATTATTTTATTTTGTGTTTTTGGAAAATAATAGGGTAAAAAGAATAAAAGATAACACTTTCTCTTTTTTTTTACCATTGAAAAGGGTTTCAAAACATAATATATATATATATATATATGTGTGTGTGTGTGTGTAAAAATTACTGTAAATGTATGTGATGTGTAACTCACTCTTGATTTACTGTATTTCTATTTTGATTATAGCCTTATAGATGTAACAGAAAGTTTATTGCAAAAGATAAGTCGAAAGTGCCTATATATGAAAACAACTCTAGATGTAATATATATAGAATAGTATATAAATTGCAAACAAATTTCTCCAATCTATTTAATAATGTATTATGCATGTGTATGTTTGAATTATTGGAACAAGAAAATTTTTAAACAGTTATTTTCTTCGTGTAATGCATGTAATAGAATATCTATTGGTAGTATAGTGTGAGACCATGACATAAGTATACATGTATAGCGAAACTATTATTGCTAAAAAGTTAACACGTTAGTTATAAATGACTTCAAATTTAAGGTGTACCTAATTCTGACGGAGTTCTGACGGAGGTTCTAGAGAGTTTGAGATTAAGGATTAATAATATCAACAAAAATATAGCCATCAATATTCCTATTGCATTATGCAAATGATTTAACAGTTTTATGACTGCTATACAATAACAGAATCATTTGTAAAATATATTCAAAAGTGTACGTATATAGCATGAATTCCCAAAATCATTGTGTGTAAACATACCAACAATATCTTAGTTTTCACATACCACACTATCCGTATGCATTATGGCCAAATGATTTAACGAAGTTTATGACTGTTATTACAATTACAGAATCAGTTAAATAGTATCAAAAATACTATTTAGATGAATTCCCGAATCATTGTGTAAATATATAATATGTTAACATTTAAGGATTATTTTGATTATTGTATGTAAAATTTCAGTATATCTATCATATTTAGCATCTGTTATATCAGTATGAAGTTCAAGTGTTAGTCGATAGTACTCATGGATCTATAACGATCGCAGTCTTACCTATTAGCAGTCTATTTTAGCTTTAAATCTCGAGAATAGTATCGGATAACCCGCGCAATAGTTTTTAAACATAGTTAATAAAAATAAATACTTTGTAAATCCGTAGAAAATCGTCAAATTAAGTCAAAAATATTTCGCGATGAATTTCTAAGGCGATGTAATATGATGTTAGTATCATTGTTGCTGAGAAATGTTTTAACATTGATGTTTGATTGATATTTGGTAAATAAAAGTTGTAAAAATTTCTATATAAATTTAGTATGGTCGTCGAGAAAATTTCACAAATGTTAATTACAGTGCAGAAATTTTAAATTTTATGTGGGGTATAGTTTTATAGAGTTTTTTTCAAAAATACCTTGAGAGGAATTGATTGCATACTAAAGAATTCCAACGAGAATAATTTCTTTCGTCATGTACGAATGTATTTGTCTATTTAAGAACACATTGATATTTTGAATGAATTCAGTGATATAGATGCACCATATCATCAAATACAATGTGGGTTAAAGAGAGGAATAACTCAACTTAAGTCAGTTTTCTTTTATAATTGATTTAGCGATTTCACACATATTTTTAAAAATATATTAAATTATGTTATATTACATAATTTTTTGATAATTTATTTTTCATAATTCTAAACCAATAAGTAATTAATAAATTTAATTAGTGTTTTCAAGTTTACAATTATTTTTTATTAATTCATAAATGCATTAAGATACAAAGAATGTATTTTAAAAAATAAAGAATTTAAATCATGTATCTTAATGAAAAGAAAAGGTATAAGATAACTTCGTTCAGTTATGTTGTATTTTTTTATAACTCATTTAGTTATATTCTCTATTTATACATTTAGGAAACCTCACAGATTATATTATTCTTTTTCGAATGTTATTTTCATTAGCTTATATATTATGCGTGTAAACTCAAAACCATTAACATAAATATACTTAAGAAAATGAATGTAGGAAGTAATTAACCGAATAATAACAAAATATGAAAGAAAAATTTGTTGAATGAGTCATCCCATTTAATCCATGAAAGAACACCATTGATAATTAAAAATCACTAAGGCAACATTCAAAAAAAATTCTGAATAAACGAAAAGATGTTGTTGTATAAATATTCATCAAATAAAAATGAAACAAACTTTATTTATTAAGTACACGTGGTGCTGAGAATATGATTTGAAAACCGTTGGTTCCGCTCCGTTTGACATGTTATATGTAACGGATACAAATACATATTTTGGATCAGTCAGGATGTAGGATGGATGCAAGTTACGATATTTTGATTTGCAGATATCCGCTAACTCGCAAGATTTATAAAAAAAAGTTATAATTATTATTTAGTTAATTTTTAATTAAAATTTGAGATAATACATATCTATATACTAATTAAAAATTATATTTAAGAAAATACGTATAGAGTTTTTAACAACACAAATTTCTATTATTAAAAGATATTTTATTAATTAATATCTATCATTATTATTTTGTAATTATTATGATACGAGGATTGTATAACCTAAATTCATGTGAAGTGGATGCATGGTTACTAAATTTTATCTGCAGATCATGTTAATCAATTTTTCTTTAAATAACCGCGGTTAAATGGGGCACCTTCCTCTTCCCAGCTCTAGGTATACACACGGTGTATTCCACTCATAGAATTGTTCCTTTTCCATTATTTAGCAAATATTTCCGAGTGCTTTTAATTATAATTGATATTTTCTTCATGAGATGTGGAATATTTTTTTTGTCATATTTTGTTTATCAAGTTAGAGCTCATGTGTGTGTCGTAATAATATTGTGCCTCCCATCATTATCGAACATCATATAGTCATTTTCCATATGATGTCCAATATTATTTCCTAATATTTCCTTAGATGTATATTGTCGCCTGATTTAGTTTACTTTATTTCCCTTTGCTAATTCATTTACCTACTGCTGGGTTGAAGATCTATATTAACCATGCAAAGATTTTAAAGTTTTGAAATTGTTTTAAGCTCTGTTTTTCTTATGGTTAATTCTTGTGTAAATCGTAAATTGTTTGAAAAAAAAATATGTAAATTCCATATAAAAGTGTGTAATTTACTATTACAGTTTAAATAACAATTTTTGATTTCTATCCAAAAATCAGAAAATAAAAATGTGATAGTTATTTCTTACATGTAATTAGTTTTAGAATGACACAAACTAATTTTAAATTTTTATAATTAATCATAATGATCGTTTTGAAGACGAATTTCATATCTTTGTCCATGTCCGGCCCAAATCGAAATTAAATTCATTAGATTAATATCTTACAGTTATAAACTGATCCTAGAAAGAATTTAAAGAAGCTTGTGCTTTTAACCATCGGTTATGTCATATAGGCCCGAATCGGACATCTAATACTTAAATTTGAATTGTCCGGAGGATGCCTTAACAATTGAGACAAATCTAGCTCTCGGACGAGCTCGGACACGCGTTGAGTCTCTCAATAGGATTTGATTTTTTAACTAGCTGACGCATAAAATAAGATCCAAAAGCGAGAAAAATAATTAAAAAAAAGTTGGCTACATAAACTTATTAGACACCATAATAGCTATTACCAATTTTAATGGTCTATTTTACAGAAGTTCTTAGTAGATACAGTGGTTTGAATTTATATTATAATAGTTAAAGTTTGTGGGTTCAATTCTTCTTAAAAGAAATTCTGAAAAAAATGAACTCAATATATATATATATATATATATGCCACATTTTTATGTATGCTTCTAACCATATAATTACTAGAGCCGGCTATGTCTGCGCTGCAAAGGAATAAGGCTTGACAAAGAGAACGACCCTTCAGCAACGAACCCATATTGCCGGGATCATTCATCAAGAAAACATGCTTCACAATTAGTCTTTGCTCAGTCATGTATAAGATCATATCAAAGATTATGGTGGCCAGACTCAAAACCGATTATGCCTTCCCTTGTGTCTCCTACATATTAAGAATGATTTGTTATGAGGAGCATCAGATTTCATCATGAAGAGACGAAACATCATTAGCCGAAGACCGAGTGTATGATTTAATCACACAGAATGATGAATTATCTTTTCTCGTTCAAAACTATCACTCATCTATGAAAAAGTTTAATCGACATAATAAGATACAGTTTTTCTCCCAAGAGTTCTTGAAAAAATATTTTATAGAGATAAAATAGCGACCTCAATAGTCTCTTGTTTAGCGAACTCGATTCAATAGTCTAGTTCGCCTCATATTTATAATTTTTTTTCAAACTCGATTTAATTATAAAAAAAAAATTAGCACGCTTTATCCCTAATTAATTTGTTAAACACTTGATCACATTCCGTTGTTAATACTAGTGGTGATATTTATTCAAATTTTGAATTTTGAAAATATGTCATTTTCACTAGCAATCCATTGAAATATTAATATCCATGCGAGTATTATATAGTGTTTTATATAATATCTTGTAAAAAAATTGAGATAAGTTTTGAGAAGTTGATATGTATTTTCAAAATATTGTATATATTTTATTTTTTCTCTTACCTATTTTTTATAGTATATTAATTATTCACGCTTAAATATAACTAAAATTATTGATATATTGCATTTTATAAGAATAATTATAAGATTATGGAAGTTCTATGTAAATTAATATTACTCATTGGTTCTTAGTTAGATTTTTTTTTAAATATAAATTTTAAACTATAAAAAAATTTGATCATAAAATTTCTACCACATATCTAGCATTAGATATCTTCACAAAAGAAAATCAAATCATATTTTAGGAAATTGTTTGTTCTCTTCTTTTTCTGAACATATATTTAAGGCATTGTTTCTATGTAATTTATCTAAAGAAAACATTACCGTAGTAATTATTTTGTAAATTTCTTATTTTAGATTTATGAATACTTTGTTACAAAAAAGAAAAAGAAAAAAAAAAAGAAAAAGAAAAGAAAAAAGAAGTACGTATAAATATTAAATCTAATCTATTAAAACAGAGTCACTTTAAAATCTACTACACAAAATTCATAAGTAACTTAATAAATTAAGCTAAACATATATCTATCTTATTAAAGTAGAAGTACTTTAGGATTTTGTTTGGAAACATGGATAGTGAAGATTGTTTGGATACATGGATAGCAGTATTAAAAATTATTTCTTTTATTTACAAACTTAGCCTTTACATTTACAATAAATCTATCTTATTAAAACTGTAGTACTCATAAAACTTCACTCTTATTTTTCTTCTTATTTACCATTCTTTGCCATTGAATAATTTAAAAGAAATTTTATTTACGAGCTGACTTAATAATTTTTTTATCTAACCGAATAAATTCAAAAACAAGCATAATATTAACAAGATAGATCCAAAAATCTAGCCCTTACGTTAATAATATTTTTTATTTCCAAATTACAACCCACAAAATAAAAGAAAATCCATCAATCAATTGAAACTAAAATCTAGAGGTTTTCATATATGAACAAAACGTAATAAATTGCTAAAATTGAGATATTCACTTATTCTTATATTTTAAATCATATATTTTCTGTGTTAGACAACCATATTAATTTGTTAGTTATACATTTTTTCTTATTTCAAAAAAAATCTAAAATAAAAAATTGTATTTATATGAAATAATTGAATATTACATAAATTTTATTTTCTAATAGATCAAACAATAATAAAATATGAACAATTTCAAACATATAAAACACATATAAAACCAAACACAATTATATATGTTATATATTACAATTTACTATAACACTCATGCGGGTGTTAGTCATGGTCATCTAAGTACCCATCGACTACAATTCGGTCTTTCTGAATGTTGGGGTTCAAAATGGTTTTACATGAATATACGGACGGTGTCGAGTAGGATCATTCAAGGTCCAAGTAAGTTTGTAGGAACCTAAAAATATTTTAAAACTGTTGGTTTACAAATATTATTAAATAATTTTAAAAATAAAAATCAAAAACCCGCGCTTTGTAAGCGCGGGTCAAAATCTAGTTTAAACTATTAAAACTAAACACTGATGTCCTATTTTTAATCAGATAATAATTGTATAATAATTACATGACATTTTTGGCGCAGTATTAATCATGCTATCCCATTATTAAACAATTGTATAATATGTTTATATTGTTTACATAACGATGACAAAACAATTAATAAGTTTCTACTATCATAATCTATAACGCCACGACCGTCTACGGCTAATGGGCCACCCACGCCCGCTCTCTCGGCCCGTGGGCCCCATCCCGTTCCAACGGTCGGTGCGTTAAATTTTTCCAAGGCTCGAAATTATTGTTTACTGTCCCTGCAATCACCACCCGACATTTCCCCGTGTTTTGGCCTCACTCGCACGGTATCGCGAATCACTTCCCGATAGGTCACCCATCCTTTCACTACTCCAGCATAAGCACACTTAACCCTAGAGTTCTAAACGGATGTGTGACGGAAAAGGTAAGTCAACTTTGGTGACATAGGTAGCCAAATCAATTCTCTTAAGCCTTTCCACATATCACAACTCGGGATGTTACAATTCACCCCCTCTCAAAGAACGCAACGTCCTCGTTGCGCCCCACGACAGGTCTCAAGACGCCTCTCGGGTCAGAACCGAGATGGCTAACCAGCTCTGATACCACTTGTAACGCCCCGACCGCCCACGGCTAATGGGCCACCCACGCCCGCTCTCTCGGCCCGTGGGCCCCATCCCGTTCCAACGGTCGGTGCGTTAAATTTTTCCAAGGCTCGAAATCATTGTTTACTGTCCCTGCAATCACCACCCGACCTTTCCCCGTGTTTTGGCCTCACTCGCACGGTATTGCGAATCACTTCCCGATAGGTCACCCATCCTTTCACTACTCCAGCATAAGCACGCTTAACCCTAGAGTTCTAAACGGATGTGTGACGAAAAAGGTAAGTCAACTTTGGTGACATAGGTAGCCAAATCAATTCTCTTAAGCCTTTCCACATATCACAACTCGGGATGTTACATAATGATGCTACCCCATTGTTAAACTATACGAAGTTAAAAAACGACATGTGATAGTTAACACATTATATTATGAGTATTTACTTCCACTAATGTTAACAACAATGTTTATGTATATCTTAGACACAACTACATTTTTCTTTGTTGTTTAAATATATTTTCGTAATTAATTTATTAAACCAGTTTCGAAGAATATATATATATATATATATATATATATATATATATATATATATTCTATTAAAATAGGATTTAAAACCCTAATTTTATCTAATGATAAAAAGTTGTCATCTAAATTTGATATAGTCCACTCTGTTTTATTAAAAATAAAAATATTTAAATCGATCCTTTAATTGATTTGTGATGTACAAAACAAAATCACTGAAAATTTGTACTACACTTAAAAATTTCATTAGAGTTAATATTTTCTTTAATAATTGTTCTTCGAATGTTAACAAAACTGATTCTCGATATAATAACAATTATATTCTAACAAATCATAAATACTATGTGCAAATCTTTCTACTTCAAAAACTGCAGAGCTATTAATTTTGATTTGAAGAGTAACTATATTTCACATATATATGTTAATTGTTCGGTCGCTCTATATTAAAACGTGAACAAACTTTGTAATAAATAATTTATCATATACTGTGAACAATCATTGTAGAAATTTATAATAAATTTAGTTTGTATATTTTAGTTGATTATTCCACCATGTGATATTTCTTTATGTTTGATCTATTATCCCGGATCGTTTTATCCATGTATATATGTTAGTCGCATTTTCCTCTACACAATCTGTTGTAAAGTGTAGACAATCATAAAAAGCTACCATAACTTGCAAAAATGGCTGGTTCAAAATCACATATGACCTTCTACTTTATAAATATGAAATAGGTTAGCCTATTTTGTTTTCACATTTACAACACAAACTCATATTTACAACACAAACTCAACTGATTAAATATTATTTAATAGCTAAATCAAACACAGTATTTTATTGATTCTGAAAGTAAAAAAAGAAAAGAAAGACACAAGGCCGGCTTTGAGATTTAGGAAGCCTAAGGCGATTTTTTAACGATTTCAACTAAATTTTCTTTTTTACGAATTTGGAGGCCTAAATTTTTTTAGATCATGCAGATCAAGCGGATCAAGTAGATCATGCAGGAGAAAGGCAGATCAAGCAGATCAAACAGTTTAGTACAGTTTAGAATGATAAAAACAATTCAAATAAAATAAATTATATATATATAAATTATAAAAAAATTAAATATGTAAACACAATACATAAAAATAATAAATATTGCACTAAAGTCATGTTAATGTAATTTTAAAATTAAAATGTAAAAACATTAGCAATTAACGAAATACATATATCTTCCGTTAATATATATATTTAAATCACAATACTATGCAATTATATTTTACTTATTATAATTAAAACACTAACATCATATATAGTAAATGATTTTGCTACAAATTATTAATATATTTAATCTTCTTCTACCAATAACACATTTTCATTCTATTTTACTTACAACTTTGATAATACAAAAATTCTCATGTCTATTTATCTCTACTTTTATTTTTCGTCATATAAATATTATATTTAGTAAAATTATTTATATGATTATTGTGTTTTTAATTATAATATGTATTAGTGAAAAAAATTATAATATGTATTATGTCAATGTACAATATCATGGTTTAAATATATTAATGAAAATGGATGTATTTTGTTAATTGCTAATGTTATTCGTATTTTGATTTTAAAACTATAATAACATGAATTTAGTTCAATATTTATTATTATTTATGTATTGTATTGTATAATGTATTTTAATTTTTATTGTAATTATTATTTTTTAAATAGGTAATTTATTTAATTTGAATTGTTTTTACTATTCTAATTATAATAAATTATTTTATATGCTTGATCTGCTTTCTCACACATGATCTGCACTTGATCCGCTTGATTTGTATAGTGAGTGAGAACTGCATGCAGATCTCCTGCTTTTTTCACAAAAAGACAAAAAATATTGAACTGCATGCAGATCTCCCGCTAATTAAATTTTTAAAACAGAAAAACGTGAATGGTGAATTTAGTGCGGGGGAACTGCATGTGTGGGAGAACTGCCTTTGTTCTGCCCCTCCATTCATAACCTAAATTCACCATTCACGTTTTTCTGTTTTGAAAATGTAATTAGCGGGAGATCTGCATGCAATTCAATATTTTTTGTCTTTTTGTGAAAAAAGCAGGAAATCTGCATGCAGTTCTCACTCACTATAAATCAAGCGGATCAAGTGCAGATCATGTGTGAGAAAGCAGATCAAGCATATCAAATAATTTATTATAATTAGAATAGTAAAAACAATTCAAATTAAATAAATTGCCTATTTAAAAAATAATAATTACAATAAAAATTAAAATACATTATACAATACAATACATAAATAATAATAAATATTGAACTAAATTCATGTTATTATAGTTTTAAAATCAAAATACGAATAACATTAGCAATTAACAAAATACATCCATTTTCATTAATATATTTAAACCATGATATTGTACATTGACATAATACATATTATAATTTTTTCACTAATACATATTATAATTAAAAACACAATAATCATATAAATAATTTTACTAAATATAATATTTATATGACGAAAAATAAAAGTAGAGATAAATAAACATGAGAATTTTTTGTATTATCAAAGTTGTAAGTAAAATAGAATGAAAATGTGTTATTGGTAGAAGAAGATTAAATATATTAATAATTTGTAGCAAAATCATTTACTATATATGATGTCAGTGTTTTAATTATAATAAGTAAAATATAATTGCATAGTATTGTGATTTAAATATATATATTAACGGAAGATATATGTATTTCGTTAATTGCTAATGTTTTTACATTTTAATTTTAAAATTACATTAACATGACTTTAGTGCAATATTTATTATTTTTATGTATTGTGTTTACATATTTTTTTTATAATTTATATATATATATAATTTTTTTATTTAAATTGCTTTTATCATTCTAAACTGTACTAAACTGTTTGATCTGCTTGATCTGCCTTTCTCCTGCATGATCTACTTGATCTGCACTTGATCCGTTTGATCTGCATGATTTGTAACGCTTGAACTGCTTTTACCATTCGAAGTCTAAAATGCTAGTTTCTATTAAGATATAGTTTGAGAACAATTTTA
>CAJHQP010008055.1:0-28913 GCA_905132765.1 Moricandia arvensis
GTTTGTCGCCATTGTGTATGTGTATCTATACTATTATACTATTATTTGAGAAGTAAATTTGCTGATTTGTCAAATTCTCCATGATTTTAGATAATTTTGATTATCTGTCATGTTTTTAATATTTTTATATAACAAACAAATTTTATATTAATAATATTATATTTTAAAAATAAGATAATTCTTATTATTATGTTTTATCTTGAAAATATATTTTATATTATAAAATTTATAATTAAGATGTAAAATTTACAATTAATTATAAATCAAGCAAAACATTTATATAAATGTATTTTCTAAAATATTTCTGACATGTGAGCGTTATCATTTATAATTAATTTGATATTTGATTTAAACTTTTTGAGAAAGTAAATAATAACTTATTATGCTGTTTTTTAAATTAATAACATAAACTAATAAGTATCGTAAGAAAATCTATACTGTTAAAAGTTACAGAGATTAATAACATTAATACAATTAATGAGTATGTAATTAGTTCTTTTAATATATAACTAATCATGTATTATAAATTATTTCAATAATTTGATAATTTTTATTATCTAAAATAGTTTATAGTTTGTTATTAAGTCTTTATTAACCTTAATGAATAATTAAATTAGTTAAAATATAATTAGCCGTAAATTAAAATAAATTTCAGTGATTTAATGATTACTATTATATAAAATAGTTCATATTGTGCTATCCCAAAAATAATTTTACCCTTAATGATTCTTTATATAATTTATTATATAATTAAAATATATTAATAATATTATATTTATATTTTATGTAGCTAATTTATTATAAATTAATATCATAAAATTTTCAAAGTAAACTTTTTTAAAAAGAAGATAATTCTTATATATATTGTGATATTATCTGGAAACATTATTTTCTATTATAAAGTTAAAAAATTAATATATAATTTAAAATTAATTATTACTAAAATAAAAATTATATAAATATATTTCTAAAATATTTTTAATATGTGAATGTTTATAAAATTTTAATGTGATATTAAGCTTATACACTTTGATGAAAAATTGTCATAATAGTATAGATTTAATGTTTGATTTAAACTTTTTGAGACCATAAATTCTGTAATAAATTATCATGGTGTTATTTGAACTAATAAGATAAACTAATAAATATTTATAAGATAATAATGCCCGCATGTGCATTATTTACACACCTAGTAAATAAGTGAACGAGCAGTGTTCGTACGTTTAGATTTATACTTTCAGTGTATGCGACTTTATGTTGTATTACTTTACTACCCAAATAACCCAATACAAACTGTATTTTTTACTCCCGAGGCACTTTTTGTCTTTAGATTAATTTCCTAAGGTACATTTCACATGTGGCAATCATTACTCATTCCCAATTGTCGTTTATACCTTTCATTAAGAAAGGACAGGAAAAAACAAACCGGTTATTTTTATTGTAACCGAACCCCCCCACTCACCCATCCCGATTATTCACCTTTACTCTTCTTCTGCTTCAAACCCTAACCCCAAATCAATTGGCGAATTCTTATTTTCTTCCTCTCATCCCAAAATCAAGAGATTTGAGAAACAATCTCGAACCTGTCTCATTGTAATCCTCTAGAGCACTCTTCACTCCTCTTCTGCTTCAAGCCATGCGAGGTTAGTATCGACATGGTCGTGGTTATTTTTGTCATACATTATTCGATTCTCATCCTAAAGATTCCCTGGCTTTTAACCTTCGTTATGAAGTGTATTTGTTGCGTTATCTTTAAACCATAGATCCCCTGGCTTTTTTGGATCTATCGCCATTGTCGAAGTTCTTCTCTTTTTCGGCTGTTCAGTCCGTCAAGCTTCTTTTTTTTATTGTAATTTTTGTCCTTTTTTCAAAACAAATCTCGTTTTTCCAATCTTGTCTTTAACCTCTTTCGTTTCACTTTTTTCTTTTTACAATATTGTATTTAGCCTCTTTTGTCTCACTTTTCTCGGTAATTTTTGTTTGTGGATGTATTTTTTTATTTTCCAAATTGCTTGTATATCCAGGGAAGAATTAACCTGACAACCGTCTCCCACCGCGGCTCTTCGCCACCGACAGGTTTCCGAAGGGACGCCTTAACATTTACTCAAAGCCAGACCTTCTAGCTTTCATCAACCATGTTCTACGTGATTCTGAGGAATTGCAGTACATTAAAGACTCCTGCTTCGGAAAACTATTCGACCTCCCAGCTCGTCAGTGTCCTGTTTCCTGCAAACTAATACACGCATTACTGTCTAGACAACTAGTTTGTGAAGACAGACACACACTATGGTATGTTTTCAGAAGTGATCCCATCAGGTTCGGGCTCCAAGAGTTCGGGACAATTACTGGGTTGCCTTGTGGAGCTTTCCCAGTAGGCTACAACAATGATTGGGAAGACTAGAGTAAAGCACACAAAGACCCTTACTGGATCAAGCTGATAGGAAAAAATAAATTCACCACCATTCATGAGTTACGCCACAAGCTAGAGACCGACAAAAAAATGTCAGGTTGGAAGAAGCTTCGCCTTGCATTAATAATTATTGTCGATGGTGTCCTCATAGCCCATCAACAAACACCACAGCCAACTCTGAAGTATGTTCGAATGGTGGAAGATATTGATGTCTTCTGCTTACACCCTTGGGGCAGAGAGTCTTTTCTGAAGGCTATCACTTGCATGAAGCCTCCAAAGTTCGTCCCTGAGAAATGTGAAGACCCTGTTGGTACACTGGTTCAGTTGCTAAAGCAGGAAACATTCCGGCTAAAAGGATTCCCCCTTTCACTCCAACTTCTTGCGTTCCAGGCAATTCCAAGATTGCAGTCAACGATTCTAGTGCCTGATGACTCGATATCAATCATGGACCTCGATGGAGATCATCTTCCCGTGTACACACCAATCAACCTCACTGAACCTACTAAACCGTCAATTGTTCATCCGTCCAAAACTGTAGTCCTCAACTTTCACCCATCCACAAATCACCCGTCCCCCCATCAGCCATCCACACATTACCAATCCACTCTTCACCCGTCCACTCTACACCCATCCACAATTCACCTGTCTATTCATCACCCGTACATCCCTCTCCCATCCACAGTTCACCCATCCACAACTCAACCTTCCACGATTCACCTGTCAACAACTCACCCACTACTCCCAAATCTCGGAGGCCTAGATCAGTCATCTACGATGCTAGTGACCACCCTAACAGCCCCCGACTACACCATCTCCTCTTCTAAGGTGTTGAAATTTTTGATCCTATCAGCCCTGACCCCCTTCTCTTACTCAACCAAAATACGACTCATCAAACAATCAATGTTCCCGTAGAGCCATCACATTTGGCCAGCCTCTCTTTCCTTCTTCACCACTGCCTTTCACACCCGATACTTCTCCCAACAAAAGTACCAACATCCCTCGGGTTTCATAAGCCATTCGAGAACAACCAACGCATTCTCTGTGACAGCTACAACAAATTCAATTTCTCCTCCCAACAATGGTGTTCCCAACCTCCAGGTGAAAACTTTTATGAATAAAAACCTTCCTCCATCTCTAATATTATTTACTATAAATTTTCAAAATTTACTGATCTGTTCTGAACTCATCCCTGTCTTTTTCGAAGCCACAAGAAAAAGATGAAAATGACATCATGGAACTGAGCGACAGCTCCCCTGCTAGAGAAAGGCCCATGCATGTTCCATCACGTGACGAAAACCATCTGGCAAAAGTGCTCTTCAGTTGCCAATCCATCCCAGCCACCGACCTAATCAGCCCACTCCCGCAATGTCAATGGGATCTTTTCGAAGCTATCATTTCTAAGGTCAAGCATGCGTAAGTCCATTTCTACTCCGCTAACTTCCTCATTGCTACAACTCCTTTTGATTCCACATACTAACATTTCCCAAAACAGGTTCCACATAACACCTCAACTTTGACTTCTCCAACAACTTCCTACTACAACTAGCACAACCTACACACTGGACAACAACTTATGTACTTCTTATTTTTACAATATAATTACTCTTTCTTATATTATCCTATACTCTTCTTTGGTTACACTCACCATCGTTCATTATTTCGCAGCACATGGAAATACTAATGCACATGCTAGCTGGAAGGCATAGTCGTCTCCTTCATCAACAAAAACTTGCTTTCACTCCACCGCAACTTGCATCTGGGCTCCAGGCGATCTCCAAGAAATTTAATGCGTCAAAGAAGAAAGAACAATTCAAATGGGACAAACAGTTGACTGATTTGGTCCTCAAGAGAGGCCGGAAATGGTTGGAAGATGTATTCACTGTCTACACACCGATGATATGGGCCGACAAGCACTGGGTTGGTCTGGCGATAAACCTTGACATGGGGTTAGTTGAAATCTTAGACCCCCTCCCAACTTTGTACAGTGACAGGACAGTCTCTCGTTCCATGTCTCCGGTTCTTAAGTCATTACCCTACCTGGTTAAGAAGGTTGCTAATTACCAGCTCACTCAGTTCCGGGGGCTGGAACCTTTCACATGGTCTCGTATTCCAAACATCTATATCAACGAACGATTAGGTGACTGTGGACCGGTTTCAGTTAAGTTCTTGGAAATGCACGCACACGGAGATCCAGAGCCTCACATGTCCAGCATCACTGACCACACTGTCGATCAAATTCAAAAACAGTACACCCTTGACATCTATAAGACCATCGTCATGCCTGCCTACTACGCTCCACGCTTCGCCTAATCAGTAATACCTTATATGTTCCTACCTTAACACTAATGCTGCTTTTGTAGAGGGGTCCATACCCCTTCGTGCTATGTCTACTATGTTAACACTTTTTTGGGGTCTTATGTGTACTATGTTAACCATGACTTGTACTTCTCTCTGTTTATTATGCGATGACGGTATGCATCACTTATGAAGGTTGTTTGAAAACTAGTCATACCGTTTGTTGATGACATTTTCGTTTATGATCCATGAACACTAACGCAATTACTACCGCATTGTGGTAAAAATAGGTTGGTCTTGCGTGTGTAGACAACATTAAGACATACAGCTGAGTGTCTAAGAAATATTATAAATATCTTGACTTTACCGCACACTTTTGACCGCCCGGTTCGTCTTTTAATTTCCAAACCAAACAGAACCAAACATCAATAAATACAATCCCTAGCTCATCCCTAATTTGGGGTTTCTCTTTTCGCTTTCGTCCCTACTCTCATGATTGACGCAGCCGTCACGAGAACACCCATAACAAATGAGCAGCTCCTCTTCCTCTTCCACCTGTTCCGGTTCCCGCAGATCCGTCTACGGGGTTCCAACAAGATGATGGTGTGGACAAGGCCTCGATACCTGGGTCTCTGAGACAAAGGAAAATTGAATTGCAGATTCTACAGATGTAAAATTGCTCTTCAAGTGACAAATCATTATTCTATATTATATACAATCATTTCACAAACTCAACAATGACTTTCCCTTTCATTTACGCCTTCAGAAAAAAAAGAGGCTCATCTTTTTAAATGGATCGACGAAGCACTACTTGATGAAACTCGTATGGTTGATGCTAAGCTTTTGGATCTACTTCATGACTTTGAAGCACATACTGGGAATTGTAGTACCCAGCTTGAGTCACTGAGGTCTTGGGTCCTCGCAAGGGAAGAAGAGATGAGGAACCAATTTGAGGAGAAGATGTTGCAGTTTACTCGCACAATCGATGAGGCAACCCAAAAATTCAAAGAACAAACTGAAGAAAACTCAACTATCACACCAACAAAGAGCTCACCACTCATGGACCAATACTCAAAATAGCAGTGGCTGTCGCAGTTTTGGGAGCAATGTCTTCCATCTATTGGAAGATTCTCTAATCCCTAATATGCTCCACCATTTGCTCTGTCTTATGCTAACAATCATAAATCCTTAACTTCCCAACTCTTTTGCATTATGTGTCATGGTTTAGCTTTCTAATTGCCTTTCTACTTTATCAAACTTATCCCATGTTGTATGCCTCTTTTGACTTCCGATTTTATTAGAACTCAACTTATTACTGGTTTTATCTGCTCTTGTTACAGAAGTTCTGTACTTCTATTTTGTGGATGCAAAGAACTTAGGAAATCTACATCCACATCCCAATACCATCTTAACAATTCTTTGGTAACACGACTTTATAAGAATTTCACTACCAACAAATCATTGAATTTCACTCTTCCAGACGAACCTCAACACTAACCCCTTCACCATTGGAAACACATTGTAAATCATTTCATATATCCAGAGTGGAAGTAGATGCCATTAACTCTAACTTAACAACAACTCAACCCAAACCAAATTCAGCAGGAACAACATAACCTCGGAAAAAATAATATTTCCCGTAATTGACAATCAACTATTTCATGTCACCTTCTCCAAAAATAATAACATGGATAATTGTATTTCCACAGTAAGCCAAAAAATAACAGAGCACTCTCCACCCACTAGATTGGGTTTGTGCAACTTGTACGGTTGTGCCCTTCAACACGACACCTTCCACACTTGTTTGGAACCAGTTTTGTCTTCTTCGACACCTGAAATTACAAAACAAATGTATCATCTTCGACATACTATAAAGTTCCTAAATAATCATTGGCACTACTATATTACCGGAAAATCACCCGTTGAGGGGATTCGGTTTTTCCGGCGACGCCCAGGGGGTCTCTTGGTCAAAGGTGGCATCAACACCATATTCTTCACTTCCACAGGAATTACAACATCTCCAGGATCTCCTTCGGGACTTATCAACCCAGCATATGTCTCTCTCCATGTTGATGTCTTGTACCAGTGTCCTACCAATGTATGGTAAGGGACCCCCAAACTGTCAGCAGCAATCATAGCATGCCCACATGGTATTTTATTTTATCAAAGTACTTGCAATCACATTGCTTCTTCCCGAGATGCACACGTTCTTTCCCCCCAAACTTCCCTACAATTTCACAACTCCATTCAGAAATAGAATTGACTTTGCTCCCCTTCATGTTTGCCATATTCTTTGACATCTCCTTGTCCACTTCTACACTCACAATCCCGCTATGTTTCTCCGACTTCTTTCTCCTACCACTGAACCACCTTGTCATCATCCTTTGAATGAAAATAACCAACTCCATTATTGGTGAACTCCTACCTTCCACCAGAGCATGGTTCAGCTGCTCCGCTATATTACTAGTCATAATATTATAGCGATCTCCAGCAAAATTACTCCTCGACCAATGAGCAACACCAATCTTTCCTAGATAAACTCCACACTCACTTTTCTGAGCCCTTATTTTGCTGTACATATCTCTATAATCTCGCTGACGGTAAGCCATTCCAGCTGACGTAACCATCTTCGCCAAGTTTTTGCTAGAAAACGAGAATTGACGTTCCTTGCCAAATGAACAATGCAACAACCATGATTGGCAGATGGATACACACGTTTCACTGCCGTGGCAATGCATGCGGCCCTGTCAGAGATGATTGCCAAGCTTGGGGAATCACCTAATATCCTCTCCACCTTCATCAGAAACCACGTCCACGCTTCTTCATCCTCGCTGTCCACAATTGCATAAGCAAGAGGGAAAACTTGGAAATTTGCATCCTGCCCACTAGCAGTGAGTAACACACCTTTATACTTTCCTACCAAGTGTGTACCATCTATTACCAACACTAGTCGAAGCTTCTTAAACCCGCTAATCGATGCCCCAAATGCAAGAAATAGATAAAGAAACCTCTCATCACCATCATCATCTACCTCTGTTTCAATATCAGCTACTGTTCCAGGATTTGCAAGCTTTAACATGTGCAAATACTCAGGCAGCTTCAAATATGAATCTTCTTCAGAGCCGTGAATGCTTATCACAGCATGCTCTATCGCCCTATAGCATTTCATGTAAGATGCTGTCACACGAAGATCCTCTAGAACTAGCCTTTGCAATTCCGAAGGTACTGGCCCTTTACCGGGAACGCCAAACTTTGATTTGTAAACTGCAGCAATCACCCGCGAAGTTGCTCTGCTCTTATATCCCATCCTAAACTCTATGGGGCAACGATGATCAAGTTGGGCTTTCCTTATCTCATAGTACCCACACCCTCTAACTTCATGCGCTGTCACACGCCAATCACACTTTGGATCAGGACATTCCACAACAAAAGAATCAACTTTAGTCTTTGTTTGTTTGAAATGGAATTGGTTCCTTATAGCGTATATAGCCAACGAGATTTGGCAATCTTCTTTGTTACCGAAAACCTTACCCACATATATCCTTCCATCACCTTCATCCAAATCCATGTCTGGTATCTCAGCTGCTGCATAACTTGTATCATCAAATAGTGGAGGAATATCAAACTCCTCATCATCCACTTCATCTAGGGTTCTACTTGGAACCCGTCTCTTCCTCTCTTCTGAACGATGGTTAATGTTATCACCCATCCACGGATTACTCTGCACATCACCCATCCACGGGTGTTTATCTCTCCCACCTCCGTCCTTACTGTTGCTTGAACCTCCGACTTCCACAACATGGTCAAACGCATCATTCGTGACACAACTATAACGCCTAGGGCCACTCTTCTTCGTTATACCATCTACAATCTCATCTTCGTTGTAGATTACGTTTACAGCATTAGACCCACCATAATCACCGTTAAGAAGAGGACTCCAGAACTCTTTATCATAACCGCGAGGTCTAATGTCTCTGTCATCCACAAATTCGTCCTCATCCACGACATAATCCTCACCACCACTACACCCGCTACCCACATTTTCTTTGCTAAACTCACTACCTTCGTTGATTGTTTGCTCGACTCTCTCTACCTCTCTCACAAACTCAACATCCTTCAAGTTGACAACCTGTGGTTTCGACGCACCTGTTGAGAAATAACCACGCCTTGATGATCCAGAACCAACACTCGAAGACACCTTCGCCTTAAAAGCCAACAGCGTCACAAAACCCATCCCACTGTCATCAATATTATCGTTATCCTTCATCTTATTAACAAACGTAACAAACAAATTCATAGCTCCTTTCACCCTCACGTGCAGCAAAAATATTTGATTGGTCCGTCACTAGAAAGAAGCACAGGCGGTGTCTTTATCCCTGTCGCTAACTCCAATGTCGTCGGCGGCCAATAGCTGAGTGCAGCGCTAAACAATTCCTCATCCACACCAAACTCACGGAGTACATTTGCTTCAAATTGCCTTAAACAAATTCCTTCGTTAAGCGGAACCATCCTAGCCATATGATGTTTGTCAAGAACAAAATCCCACTTCCCTCCATCACCACAGACCCACTCCCCACACATGACCATGCATTGGTCTTCCATTGCACCCACCTGCAAATCAATCAACAAAAGATCAAATTTTAAACACGATACAAGCCAAAACTAAAATATAAAATTTTCACCTACAACTTTCTCTTCAACCAAACCAATTGTCGTACTCATCCACCACTTCAGTAAGCTCTTTCCCCAAAACAGAGTACTCAACGAAATACCCAATCCACATACTAATCAACTTTTATTATGAGCCTTTGGATCAACTAAATCTTTTCATCCAATGGCCAATAATAAGGCACCACTACCCATAAACCTAAAATATTTAATGCCTACAAATATCTAAAACCCTCCCCAATCCGGTTCCCTCCAACCCTCTAACCAACATCTTCTTTGTCGCTGCAGTTACAAAGGGAATGAAGGTCATTCTGGTCTTCTCAATCTGTTGGGCCTCCTCCAAAGTGCCTAACATGTGCAAAGTGGCTCCCTATGTAAGGAACTTCCAAATTGTGGGCCAAACTGTAAACAACTCATACAAACTAGAGAATTTGAACCTCAGGTGAATTATTAAAAAGATTGGATCAAAATGTTCCTACTACTAGAATTGAAATCTATCAAAATTAGTCAGAACAAAATTATTTTTTAGAAAAGTTACAACTTAACATATTAGAAACAATATATATACACAAATAATATATAAGGCCCACAATTAACATTACCTTTTTGTTCTTTCTCTTCATATTCATTTGTAAACCTTCTAATATTTCATCTACTTGTTCTTCATCTACATGATGATTCTATACAAATTAAAAAAAATACTCCATATTAATTCAACAACACTCCATTATTCACCATCACAGTTTCCAAATATTCTTTTTTTTTCTTTCGTCATTTACATCCAAAGGTTCTCTAAATCACTCTTTTGTGATCAAGAAGACACTTTTCATACACCATCAAAATCACCATTAAACGGATCTAGGAAAAGTTTTATACACATCTCGATCCGGCTTTTGGTAGAGGTTTTTTCAAAAAAAAACGCCAATTTAGCTTGCCAACACAATTATTATCTGTGTTAAAGTTTATTAGAAACTGTTTCCTTCCTATATTGATATGGTCACGTTAAATATAAGTATGTTACAACTATTTTATATTGAATATGGTAATTTTTCAAATACTATACAGTGACATCTATAATAATTTTAAAACATTAATATGACATTTCAAATGGAAATGATGTAATAATATGATAATTAACCAGCTAACGAAAGTTATTAATGGTTAAGTACCCATAGTAATATAGATTTTGTATTAATTTTTCATGCTTTTATTTTGTTGTAGTAACTTGCTATTGTCATTTACCGAAGGTAAATCCATTATATATTGCTGATCTTGCAAATTATGCTTCAAATAAAATATGTCATACGTCTAGAGGCAAAGTGGATCCAGTGGTCCATTTCGACATATTGAAAAACATTGCCATAAGATTGATCAGAATCAATCATAAGTGGTTGCTATGATTAGTGGCACTATATAGAGTGATACGTAAAAAATGAATATAGTGATTACATTTAGAAATATTATTATTTGTTATATTTTAGTTCCTTCAATAAAAAATATATTTGCAATTACCTCTATACACTAAGGCACAAAAAGTATTGGTCGTGATATATGAAAAAAACAGAAAAAGGGCTTAGTATAACATGTTGCATTATGAGTTAACCGTCATTTATAACTAATATTAAAATTAGTTGTTTTTATAAAGTTTTATCTTGCTAATAACCATTTTAATTACATGTTACAGAGCTAATATTATGTTTAATCGAATTCTTACCTCAACAATATAAACCTAAGCCCCAAAAGTTAAAATCTAAAGAATAAACTTAAATCTTAAGGCCAAACTCTTAACCTTAAACCTAGAAGATACATCTTAAACTCTGACTTTAAGCACTAAACGCAAAGAATATATTAAATCCAATGTCTGTGAGCTTTGTACCGTCTGACCGGGGCCGGTTAAGAGAAAAAATGTAGGCGAGTTTTTTAATGATTAATGGTTTAGGCTAATTTTGATCAATCTCTGTTGATCTTATTTGAACTATGAAAATAACTATGAAAATTGTGGTTGATTGCGTTTAATAATGATTTTCAAGAAAAAGTAAAATATTTAAAATTATTTGAAAATAAAAAAATATTTGTCCGTTTACTAATTAACTAGGTGATTCTTCGTGCTCATGCACATATATAAATATTTTAAAAGTAAATATTTTATAATAACTGATTATATTTTACTTTCAAAATAATTTTTTATAATTATATGTATAATTTATATTAATAATATTCTACATTTGAACTAGACATGTGATTTTGTATATATATCTAAACGGTTTAGTTATCACTTGATTATATTATATTACATCCACTTCTTTGAATTCAACCATAATATTTTGTTTCTCTAGATATATTAATAGTTAAATAATTTTCTTATTTTACATTTTAGGTTGGTTATTCTCTTAAACATAGAAATATATTTTAGTGAGATTTGTATAACATGATATAGTTTTTTGAAATATCATGTTATGAAAAATGAAAAAGGAAATTAAACTAAACATATAAATCACATTATATATAAATTTATAAAATTTTGATTTTTAAAAATTGTAAATTTTTATTTTATATGAAAATAAAAATGAAATTAAATTAATATCTAATTAACAAAAACTACCAAACAAAAAGGAAAATAATTTTAATAATATTAAATAAATGTCATTCATTAGGGTACTTCCATAATTAACCATCTTGAGAATCGACATGAGCATGATACGTAGGAAACTGATTTCTCAAATACTATTCTAGAAATTATAGAGTTTTCATAAAAATTAAATTATTATGGATTGTTACCATTATTAATATTTATTTTTTAAAAATATTATATTTTCCAATATTAAAAACAAAACAAAATGAAAACATCTTATTATATCGAATTCATTCTTATATGCATATTTGGACTCTTATTATATTAGAGAAATTGCCAAGAATAATTATAAGTTAAGTACCACTTTGCAAAAATACACACTACCAAAAATATATTAACATTTAGGTTTACATTTTAGTGATTATTGTTTATGGTTTAGTGTTAAAGGAGTGAAGTTGAATTTCTAATTTTTTTATAAATATTTTAAAAAATTATATAAGTCTATTTTCATCAAAAACTTAACTTATTTTTGAAAATAATCATTCATTAAAGGGGATTTGCTAAAAACAACCTAAAATTTCAATCTAAACCTAAAAGTGTACCCCAATTTCAATCAAATGTAAAACCAACCTACAAGAGTGATAAAAGTACTATTTAACCCTTATGACCAAACAAAAAACAGAAGTGTATTTTACGTTTATATCCTTTGTTAGTCTACACGTAACAGAAAGAAGTCTACATAAATGTAGACCTCGTACGAAGTCTATTCACTCGGTAGACTTGTTATGTAGTCTACACCATAATTTTATCTAATAATTTAATTTTAAAAATGTATAAAAATAATTGTTGTAATATTTTTAACTAATCATTAATATAATGGATAATATGAAGTAAAAAAATAAAATTTTATATAATTAAACACTTTTAAGGAACATTTAGGGTTTGAGATTTTTGGTTAAGGGGTTCGTAGACATATTATAAAGTCTACATATATGTAGACCTTTATTTCAGTCTACACACAATTAACCTAACCGGATTTAACGAATATAATTTGATGATCAAATAAAACATTACGGTTTGAGATTTGTGGTTAAGGGGTTCGTAGACATATTATAAAGTCTACATACATGTAGACCTTTTTTTCAGTCTACACACAATTTAACCTAACCGAATTTAACCAATATAATTTGATGATCAAATAAACATTTACGGTTTGAGATTTGTGGTTAAGGGATTCGTAGACATATTATAAAGTCTACATATATGTAGACCTTTTTTTCAGTCTACACACAATTTAACCTAGTATATATATACGATTTCTCAAGCTTTTCAGGTAAAAAAAAAAACTAAACTTCGCCGTATCTCTCTCTAGGCAATTTCCGGCGAGATTTCCAGTGAAATCGATCCACGCAGTTCCCATCCGCTTCATCTATGTCTCCTCCATCACTCTGGTAAGTTAAATGTCTCTATTCTCTGTTGATAAAAAGTGACCACCTTTACCTTTTCTCTTTTCAGATCTGAGCCGGTGACTTCTAAGGAATGGTGCTTCTCGTCCAAATCTCTGCTTCCAGTCAGTATCATGGCTTCTACTTCATCTCTCTGTTCTAGCCAGCAAGGGACTGTGCTTCATCTTCCAATGTATGTCTCTCTATCATCTCTATCTCTCATTTAACTAATAACCTAACAAGCTCATCCTTGTTTACTAACCTTTTAGTTTCTTTTGATTCAGATCTGAGTCGGTCAGTCTTAGATCCATTTCTCTAACGAGCATTGCATCCTCTCTAATCCATTTCTCTGCTTCTGGTGAGTCTACTTCGTTTTGAAGTGTAGTATGAAGTTTCGAATTTGTAGACTGAAATTTTTGAATTTGTAGACTGAAACTTTGAATTTGTAGACTGATATTTTTGAATTGTAGACTAATATTTTGAATTTGTAGACTGATATTTTGAATTTGTAGACTGATATTTTGAATTTTGTAAACATATATTTTGAATTTGTAGACTTCTGATGTAAACTGATGTTTTGAATTTGTAGTACACTGATGTTTGAATTTATAGGCTTCTCGTGTAGGCTTCATTTTAAATTGTAGACTTCTCGTGTAGAATGCACTTATATAATTATTTGTTTGTGTCTTCTTGGTGCATGTTACAAAATGGATAAGCTTGATTTCCTATCGAGGTTGTATACTCTAGGGAGGAGCTCAAGAACTGTGAGTAACAGACGGTTGTATCAGGCTTTTGTACCAGACATATGGTTGTAACAAACTTATGTAATTTGCTTGCAGCAGACTTAAGTATTAGTCTTCTTTGCAGAAGACTTTTATAGAAGTCTGGTACTCGACTATATATCAAAATATCATCATTTGTATCAATATAGTACTCTTCTATCAGAGATTTTAATTCATATTCGACCAAAAGTACAATTCCAATACAATCCAGATATTACATATTAGTCTTCCTTTATAAGAGACTTAAAAGAAGTCTACTTTTTGTTCAAGAAGACTAACATGTTGGTCTACACGACAGAAAGTAACATTAGAACTTAAAGTAATAGAAAAATTAAGACCTACGATTTCAACAAAAGTTCATCAAATAAGACAACATCCAAGCGACAATACAGCTGATAAGTTAAATACATAAGACATAAGACAACATCCATAGCAATAAGACACCATCCAAAGCAATAATACAATTGATCAATTCAACACATAAGAGATAATACATAGACAACATCCAAAGCAGTAAGACAACACTGGTTTAACTTAGACAATTTGGATGTGACCTGTTTGTTTGCCACTGTGACAATTAACGTAGACTTACTAATATGTCTACAAATGTTTTCTAGTAATATAGCAAAATCAAAAGTATTATACTTTCATAATTACAACAGTTTTTCTATCCAAAATCACTCAAACCCATTAGGATTAACTATTACACACTTTCAAACGAAAAAATTGTGAAAACATTTAATGCATAGTACACAAATTAACTTTTAATGTAAATTTCGATATAGACTTCATGTTCAGTCTACAACGCTGTAGACTTTCTTTTCAGTCTACAACGCTGTAGACGGTCAGATAGGTCTACTGTTTGGGTTAGTTTTTGCAATTGACTATTTTACGGGTTACTTTTATAGTTGAAAAAAAGTTGTGATTTTATTTAAGCAGACTTCGTTTTCAGTCTACAACTTCAAAAAGGTTAGTTTTCGCTATTGACCAGAATTTTTCCAGGATTTGACTTTCAGAGGTAGACTAAATATACAGTCTACATATTTTATTTTTTTTGAATGAGGTTAGTTTTGCAATTGACTATGTTTGACTTTTTAGGGGGTAGACTGAAATGAACGTCTACAGATTTGTAGACTTCGAAAGAAGTCTACTCTCAAATCCGACGAGTCAGTTTTGCATTTGACCAAAATAAAAAATAGACTTCACGGGTAGTCTACATTTTTTTTTTCGGGAAGAGCAGACTGCATATGAAGTCTACGTATTAAAAAAAATAAATATATTTTTAAAAAGTTTTAGTCAAACACAAAACTAACATTTTCAACGCAGTCAAAATTTTGGTCAAATGCAAAACTGACCTCTTTGTAGACTTATGTTGAAGTCTACGGTTCGTAGACTTATGTTGAAGTCTACATATGAAAATTCAAAAGTTCATTCAAATGCAAAACTAACCTCTTTTGCGTAGTCGTCTTTGTAGGTCTACGTACTTTTCGTTTTTTGTTGTCAAAGGTTAAGATGTAGACTGGTGGGAAGGCTACATTACAAAAAAAAATCTGTTTAGTCAATTGCCAAAACTGACCTGTGCATTGACAAGTAGACTGCATTGTATGTTTACATAAGGGCGTAGACATATAAAACAGTCTACTATCGCCGACACAGATCTGGGAAACGACTTAAACCATGAAAATAATTACCTTTTTGCAGTGTGAAGCTCGTTTCCAGCCTTTTCAACCGTCCAAACTCCAATATTGACCAAAATGAAACATTTTTGACGATTCACAAGTGAAAAAAACGAAATTATGAAGTTTATGATTATGAAAAGAGAGATTTTTAGATGGAAATGTAAAGAAAATGAGAGGAAATGAAGATTTGCTTGTTTAGAATGAGAAAAAAGTGGTTGAAAATTCAATTCTAAAGTTTTAAGAGATCAAAATGGTGGTTGAAAATATTGATGATGATGGCATAGTTGTAATTAAGAAGAAATGTT
This sequence comes from Moricandia arvensis, assembly GCA_905132765.1. Classification (NCBI taxonomy): domain Eukaryota; kingdom Viridiplantae; phylum Streptophyta; class Magnoliopsida; order Brassicales; family Brassicaceae; genus Moricandia; species Moricandia arvensis. The sequence continues at coordinate 16,157 of CAJHQP010008055.1, forward strand.
TAGGATGTATTTGGTTTTTTGTATTTTTCGAAATTAATAAATAAATAAATAATAATGGCAAATTTGTAAATAATTCAAAAACTTATGGGTATTATGGAAAATTCAATGATGAATAGTAACTAAAAAAAAAGAGGTTGGTTTTGCATTTGACTTGAATTTTTAGGTTGTTTTTGAAAAAACCCCTTCATTAAAAGCAAATTTGCAAAGTAGTATTTAGGGTAAAAATGAAATTCCCCCATTATATTAATAGTTGTATACCATTTTCTTTGCAAGATGTTACTTTCACGAACGGACAGTATAAACTCTTATTACATCGACCCTGAAAGCAAGCCAAAACACATTCAGTGTTTAAGTATGCTGTTAAATCATTGTGAGATAAGGGTGTGCATTTTTCAACTTCTATCGAGTGTTTTTCTCGCTTTTACCAATGTTTTTCAAATCTAAAAGAAAAATTCAATATACATGTAGTATTGGGGGTGTATTTTTAGGCTTTAGATGTTTTTATATAATTTGAAGATTTTTATAATTTTTTTAGAGTTAATATATTTTTTGTTGAACTACTTTAGAATTTTATTAAAACTAACAGATTTGTATTTTAAGTTTTTTAATTAATAAACTTCATCCAAAAACTATAAAATCATTTATAATTTTTAAAAAACTCACAATTTATAATATTTTTAATAAAATGATAGCAGAATATTTTATATAATATCAAGTTTAAGTGGATTTAAAATATTTTTTTTAATTCATGTTCAAATAATAATATATTTATCATTTAAATACAAATCACCTCAAATTCTCGGTTGAATACATCCTTTGATATAATCACATACGAAACTGTCATTAACTTTACACATATTGCAATCATTTCGCTTGAGCACGTCCGTTTCATTGATTTATCAATTATCGATCTTATTTTGAGTTTTACATATATACTGTAAATTTTGAGATATATAGATAAAGGAAGAGAAACAAAATATGACATGCAAATCCATCTTTCCTCACGCACCACCAGGAACCTTGTAAACTGAGATACAAAAAGAAATATGCAGTCGCTGAATTATGAAGATGATTAGATATGAAAGTCTAGTTTTAGTGATACTTACTTCCGCAATATGATCCTGGAACTAAGAGATTTCCACATGCTTGAGAAATTTTTAAAACTTATTTTGCTCAAAAACTGCTGAAAATAATCTATTGGCGCCCTTGCAGAAGTTATAGGGATTGAAATTTGCATTGTCGACTTTATAAATGGAGGAACGTTAAAATTCTCGGCTTTCTTTGAGGACCCGGATTTTTTTGTTAGGACCAACAACAAGTGAATAAATATATATGAAAAAAATACTGAAAGAAAAAAAAAGAATTTATAAAAGAGTAAATTTTATTGCGAATTTGCATATGAGCGTTCTAGAGATAAAACATTTTGAAAGTTCGTCTAGAAACGAAACAACAACGGAAATCAAATAATATTAAGCAACAAACCTAACTAGTTTACTAGTAAAATCACCTATGTCGAGAAGACCTATGTAATCGCAGCTCGTTTAGCAAAAGACGTAAAAGATAAATGATTGTATTGATTTCATACCGAAATGGGCATGTTCTCAAATTAAATCATAAGTGGGCTCTTATCGTGTTTTAGACCGTTTCAGACCGTTTTACGACTTACGCATTTTTACGATTATTCTCGGAGAAATCATCGATTTATCTGAAGTCCATTTTCGTATTGTTGGTCCTATCAACCTATTCATTGTGGACAAAGTGATGTTAAACTAAACATTACCATCTTGAGGCTTGATTCAGACTTCTACGGAAAAAACAAGTCTTACTTGTTTTTATCGTAAAATCTCCAATTGAGATGAAACGAAAAGCGTTTCGATCGAGATTCAAAGGAGAAGGCAATGAAGGAGCTAAGGGTGAGATGGAGTTCCGAGAGGGTGATATGAAGTGTCCATAAGGTCGAGAGGGCAAGGTGGAGTGTCCATGAGGGCTTGAGGGCGAGGTGGAGTGTCCATGAAGGCTTGAGGGCGAGATGGAGTGTCCATGAAGGCTTAAGGGCGAGATGGAGTGTCCATGAGGCTAGATGGCGAGATGGAGTGTCCATGAGGGATTTAGGTCGAGATGGAGTATCCATGAGGTCGAGATGGAGTTGGTATCACCCCGATGGCGAGACAAAGAGGCGAGGCGGACTGGTCTTGCCCCGATGGCGAGGCAAGGTGGGCTGGCCTCGCCCCGATGGAGAGACAGCGAGGCAAGGCAAGGTGGGGTGGTTTTCGCCCGATGGTGAGACAGCGAGGCGAGGCGGGCTGGTTTCACCCCGATGACCGAGACGGCAAGGCAAAGCGGGCTGGTCTCACCTTGATGGCGAGACGGTCGAGACAAGATGGGTTGGTCTCCCCATGATGGGGAAACATTCGAGACGAGATGGGTTGGTCTCGCCCTGATGGTGAGACGATAGGGATTGGTCTCCCCGTGATGGGGGGGGGGGGGTCAAGACGAGATGTGTTGGTCTCGCCGTGATGGCGAGACGGAGAAGAGGTGACGTTGTGGTCATTGTGTTTTCCCATTCTGGTCCACGATTTTGTATGATTTTGTAGCTTCAAAAGCTTATTCCTTAAGTGTTTTTCGTCGAGATTCTTCTTAAGTTATCTAGAGCGAGTTTCTTAAAAAGTTTGTTTTCTTGCCAGTTAATAACAATCTTGGACGTTAATTTCGAGATCACCGATTTTGACCCTAACAAGTTGTTTTAAGAGTTATTATCTCATAGATTATACTATGATGTTTATCCGCGGAAACTTTCCGAATTTTTTTTGATGGAAGGTTGTTTCGTAAAACTTGTCATTTGTCGCAAAAACCTTCCGCAAGAACGATTTTTGATCTTTTCATGTTCTGATAGAAATTCTTTTATATTTTGTTCTGGGATGAAATATACGAAAATTTTTCTTATATCCTTATGCAAATTGGTTGACTTTTTCCGTATAGTTTTCTTTGACATTTCAAGCTCATATTTTCTTAAGGCACAATTTCTCAAAGGATTTTAACCGTTGATTCTGCCCATGACCTATTTTGACCCCAACAGTGAGCCCCCCAGCTCGTAGATTTTAAATGTAATTTTTTTGCGAGGTGGTGATAGGCGTGTTAGGTGGAATCAATGGCTAAAAAGGTCTGTTGGCAAAACCAGTTTTTTTTCTTCTGAAAGTTGAAGTGGTTGGATCACTCTTATTTCCTTAATGGAATGTGATAAGACTAGGCTGCACCTTATGAAGGCTGCCTACGTACTATTGCTGAAGGGATCAAGCCTTTCATAGTTCATTTTGTAGTTAAGATTCTTACGACATGTTTTCCAGCGGGAACTTTACAGTCTAGTTATGTGTTGTGCAGACATTTCGAGCATGTTGTTGCCGATGGCATTTTATATTAGACATTTGTTAGCCTCAAGACTAGCCTTGTAGGCTGTTTGTCTTGGATTTATAAATTGTGGATCGTCTCCTTTTTAAAACGTATAGAGCAGCCATACGCGGAAACAAAGAGAAAGAGTGTGAGTTGTCATCTCATTTCTAACGCTCAGCGGATCGTTGCAGTTGTCGTTGTACAAGATGAGAATACTCGAAGGCTTTTAGTTCGCAGAATTTCATAAACGTAAAATATAAGCGAAGGAAGATATTTGGAATCTCATATCGGTCGTGATACTATGCCTTAAGATGTTTGAGATCAGTGTGTTGGGTTTAAGGTAAGACCTAGGCTTACTATCGGTTTGGGGTTTGCGATGACTATTTTGGCTTAAATCACCCGTTGCGGTTGCGACCTGATTTTGTCTCAATATTGAAGTCTGCGATGAGTTCTCGGCTTATGTGTCTTGCATCGATCAGGAAACGAGTATCTCTTCCGAAGACAATTTTGAAGTCTCTAGAAGTACTGACCAAACTTTTTGGATTTCTTTAATAGCACGCTATTACCCTTGTATCGGATGTTTGAGAGTCTATCTCTATGGTGGGAGACGACTAAGTCTGTTTAGGACGTTTGCGTTCGTTTATTGTGATCAGGAAACAAACGGAGTGGTAAGTGTTAGTGAGCTTACCATTTGAGTTCGAGCCTTCGCAAAGGATGTGTTTTTGATAGTTGTTAGTGCTTATGACTGTTCAAATTTCCGAGATGGACCCTTCATCAAGGAAGATATTTTACGTTGAAAGTCAGTTCTCCAAGCGTTTGCGACGTCTCGCAGTACTACTAGGTTTTTCTTCGAATAAAATTTTATGTTATGACAACGTGTTAGAGTAATTTTTTCGTTTTAGAGTAATTTTTTTCGTTTGGCGTGAAGGTGTTGTTTGACTTTGTTAAATAATTTGTTTTCGGAGGTTCCACAGTCGAAGTTTGTTTGTATAGCGAATTAACAGAAAGTTTCTTTCGTATTGAAGTTTTCTTTCTTATGTCGTGCTTCTGGTTGAAAAGGTTGCGGGCTTAGAGATTTTTTTGTGGTGGTGCAAAGGTCTCGTCCAACCTTGTGGCCGAGAAACATTATGGTTTGTTTGCGGATACACAGCCAAAACTGTTGACCTTGTTTGGATGTTAAATCGTTTGATTTGTGATTGAGGAAGTAGGACCAAGTGGTCGCATAAATTTGTTCCTGGAAAGAAACGTTCTCCTTCATTGTGCTTCGTGAAGAGTTGTCCTTTAGCGATTTATTTCGCGTATTTATAGGGAGGATGTTTCGTATAGCTCTAGGAGCTTTGTTATGAGTGTTTCCTCATATGCCGCGTTTTATGGATAAAACATTGCAGACCTAAAGTGCGTTGTGGAGCATGTAGAACTTGGTCGATTGAAGAGAAGTCTTTATATTCCGTTAACCTTTTGTTTGTTAGGATTGAGTCTTGTTGTGAAGACTTTATCGTATGATTTCATTTTGGGGATATACGATAAGTGTTTGTGTAGTCATCACTCGGCGTTTATTAGACGAATCGCAGATCGATGTTTTGCCGCTGAATGATTGGATGAAGCGTTGGTCTCTCGAATGTTTCAGCTTGGCGTGAAGGTTGTGTATATCCGCATAGCTGAGGACGTTGAGAGTTAAGGATTAGACCATGCCGATTCTGTTTTAGCATTAAGGTCATGTTAGTTTAGAATTGTTCTTAAAAGAGACGCCAAATTTTGATTAAATTCTAAGGGAAGGTGCAATTGGCCGAGGGCCAAAGATTTTTTGTTGAGAGTGACATGCCAAATATTCCGGAGTTTTCAGCGTTAAGGTGACCGATATGGTAGGAAACGATTTTCCACTTCAGTTTTCAGTCATACGATGATTATATCGTATAATGCTTCTTTTAGTCGTACGAAATTTTTTTTCATATAAATTTGCTTCAGTTATGTATTTCGTAATGAAAGGCTTTCGTATGAAAACTGTTTTTTGTTTTTGTCCAAGGGAGACAAAGCCTAAGAGATCTGTTAGATCATAGTGCGTGGAGATGGAGTTTATATTTTTTAGACAAATCATACGACTTTGTTTTTAGAGATACGAAAATTGACCAAAACATTTCTTTGTAAAACATGCTATGTTTTTTCTCGAAAGTTGCTTCGTATAACTCTATCTGATTATACAAAAGGGTGTTCATGTAAGTTTTTACAAGAAAGGCTTCTCACAGAAGTAAGTGGAGAGTGTTACTCGCAGATTACTTGTGACATTTGCGAGCGAGAATTGGGTTCTCCTCCTTCGTGTTTTCGTCTCGAAAAGTCATTTTCATGATTCCAATCTGGTTTTTCCCGTAGGCTCTTCCGCATAAATTTTTTTTATTTATGTGAAAGTAGTGGGAGAATTGTTTTATGAGGACGATGAGCGATTTTTTTCAGGAGACTTCAAAGTAGCAATGTTTCCGCAGATTTTACACGAAATGTTTCTTCTTTAATTTCGATCTTCACAGAAAGATACGTCGAGTCACTCGTGGATTTCTACCGAAGGTTATTTCATTATGATCATTGAGAGAAGCGTTTTCATAGGTTTTTGTGAGGAATTCTCATGACATATTTATTTCTCGAGCGAAATGAATTTGTAAACAGCGATAGATCTAGTCAACAAGCAGGGAGGGAGCATTCCCTTTGTCATTCTCGCTGCTACTTTTGTTCTCGATAATTCATTGTCCTAAATGTTTTTGATGCTTTTTCGTGGCACGTTTGGTCTAATAGAAATTGGGAGAAATGCTTTTTTTTTTGAGGATTTCTTGTATAATTTTGAGTCTTATACGAATTTGTTTTTTTGTTAAGTCGAAAAGATCCTCACTACTTCTGCTAACCGTCGATTTTTGGTCCGATGGTGGTACATGTTTTCTAAACATGTGATTGAAATAGAGATGCTGTATATTTCTCAAGACTATGTTTGTGACGGTTTGGCTATGTCCCTAGAGTTTAGATGAATCTTAGATTCTTGTCTGCCTTTGGGACAATTTTGATGGGCCATCGCATTGCTTAAGTGTTTTTCTGTTTACTGCTGCAAGAGTTTGCTTTGTCGAAAAGCGTTTTCTTGATGCCACGGCGAAAAGGTTTTTAAGTATGGGAGTATATGAGTAAAATATACATATCCACTCCCTTTTTTTTTATTTACGAAGGAGACTGGCAGAACCGATATTTTGATGGGTTGCGTACGTTCTTTTTTCAAAAATTAAGAAGATTGAGAATCCTGGTCTATATAAAGACGATGACGGCATTGTGATCTTCGTTGTTTTTCAGGTTGACAACTTGAAATGAGTCGGTTTAAAGAAAACTCCTAAGAGCGAGTTGGTTCTAAGACGACATTCGTGTCTCTAGTTTTTTTATTTATTTATTTAGGAGGCAAGATGAGTATTCTTGAATGCGTGACGATCGTTCCTCGGTTTTGTGAGAGGTTATATCGGTTTGCAAGATATGCCTGAAAGTTAAGGAACAGTAGAAGAAGATAGAGAAAATCGTCTAAGACTTAGTTCGCTAGACTATCCACCTAAGTTCCCTAAATTTTAGAGCAGTCTCCTAGGCATTTCTCAGTTCTTTCCTACGAAAATTTGAAGTCTGATTTCAACGTTTTCCAAGTTGGACATACCTTAGTTTTCTCGGAGATTCGGGTTTGCATCTTCTCCGTTTTGCTTTCCTTTCCTAGTGTCCGTCCATCTCTTACAGAAAGTAGGAATGTTGATTCTTCCTGGAGTTTTCTATGTTCCTGGCCCGCGTTGAGGCTGAAGCCTGTCTTGCGGTTTTTGGTTCGTCGATCAATATTTCTGATCCAGATTTCAGTCTCTTTTTTGCCTGGTTTTACGAAACTGAAGAAGTGTCTCTTCTAAAGCCTTTTTGGCGTTTAGGAGTAGCGAAGAGCGATCAGGAGATTCCCAAGGGTGATCGAGAAGACTCGTTGGCAATGAGGATTTGGTGAGAGGTTATTGGCGATGAGCTAGGAGAGAGTGGACGTGAGACCATTGAGAGAAGTTGGTGGGCGAAGTTCTCAGCTCTCGATCCATCTCTTTTGTTTCTCTGAGAGTCTTTTTGTATGATCTTGTTCGACTTCCCAAAGGTTGTCGACTTGTTTTTTTTTTCTTTACTTAGAATATTTTCATAAATGTCATTGAGTTTTTCTTCGAAATTTGTCTTGTAAGATATTGTTGAGTTTATTTTACGACAGTTGTTTCGAAAAAAATTTTGAGTTTAATTTTACGAAAACTCTTTCACAAAATGGTTGTCGAGTTTAATTTTACAAAGTTGTTTCGAAAGACTTTTTCGAGTTTGTTTGTACGAGAGCTGTGTTTTATATCAAAACTCTGGATGCGATTAGCCTTATTATCGCGATCAAATTAACCGATTTTTTTTTTGTTTGTTTTCGTAGGACTGATCCGAGGGATTTTGAGTACTTTTTTCGAAGTAATCTTAGTAGAAAAATATCGAGAATTCACAGAATATGTTGCTGCAGAAGCACACCTAAATTTCCCAAAATCTTATGTTTCAGAAGATTTTTTAGTAGTGAGGGATACGATCTCCCGTTTTGCTTTGTTTAGTCTTAGTCAGCCATTTTTATGTTTTGAGTGATTCTATAGAAATCAACTATTTTTTTCTCCGAAAAGTTATTCGAAAAGAACTACAAAGTGACGGGAATGGTGACCAGATTTGCTCTGCTTGTTTTTTTTTCGTGAGTAACCTAGAGTTCTTCCCGATTTCGGGAAGTGGAAGCAAGTTTTATTTCTCCGAAGACATTTACGGAAGTTATTCGGAAGAAGTAAAGCAGTTAGGGTTGTGTACCTGGTTTGTTGTGCTTCATTTTTCTGCGAGTAACCCATGGATTCTCCACGACTCCGGGGAGATCAAGTTTTATTTCTCTGAAACAAATTTGGAAAGCGTTTTTTTTGGTTTAAAGCCCTTATCCGTCGAGATTTCTCCAACTCGGTAATAAGATTTTTACGGGTTTTGATATATTTTATTTTTGCCATTTCTGTGTAGACAGGAATATCGTGCACTCATTTTTGGTGCTCTTTTGTGGCAAATAGTCGGGACTAGGTTTTTGATTTTGTCGAGCACTGCGACGTTGCGTTAGCATTGTCCGTAGGAGCAGTCGCTTCTGGAGTTGTGTTACAAGCGTTTTTGTCGTTGTTAACATGAGCTGCGAGTTTGTCTTTCATATTTCCAAACATTGGTTTCGATCAAGCGTCTTGAGACTGTGTGTGTAAGAGGAATCCCCCCTCCTTCTAGCGCCAAACTATTGAAAACAAATTTCACATTGTCGATTTTGTAAAAACGGAGGAAAGTTAAGATTCTCGACTTTCCTTGAGGATTCGGATTCTATGTGAGGGCCAATGACAAGTGACCCAAATATATACGGAAAAATACATAAAGAAAAGAATTTTTTTTTTATAAAAGAGTAGATTCTTAATTGTGAACTTGCATAAGACCGTTCCAGAGAAAAAACGTATTGAATGTTCGTCTAGAAACGAGATTACAACGGAAAAAAACAACATAAGCCAACAAAACCTAAATATTTTTCTAGAAAAACCACCTATGTCGAGAAGAACTATGTACGCTGCAGGTCTTTGGCAAAAGACGTAAGAAAAAATACGAAAAAGATTTGTAGTGATTTTAAACTTATTCTTATGAAAGGCTTCCTACGTACACCTTTCGAGGATCAACCCAACGTAGTTCAATTACAGGAGTTTGAATAAGAGATCCAACTGCTTTTACAAGTTCGTCTAGTAATCGAGTGTAAGACATAGGGAATAAGCATGTCGAGGAGTAATGCCTAAAGTTCCTAAGTGCAGAGAGTTCTGATGTGGGGTTTTATTTCACTTTCAAATTAACCATATTTCCCACTTTACTCTCTAAATAAGAGGTTCAGTGTAGTACTTAGGGATTGAATCCACAGAGACTCTAAGATTGCACAATAAAACTATTTGTTTTCGAATTAAAGCTAGAAAATAACATTGATTTAGTAAGCCAGTGATTCAAGGATTGATTGATTGGTTTGTAATGACTTATGGGAAAGAATAGACTAGGAAAAATTCTAAGGTAAGCTAAATTATGTAGATTAATAGATTGCTAAGGGTTTTATTAAGTTACCGTTCTCGAACTCAAACTCTAGGGTTTAGGAGATCACTCTCGTGAATCTCAATTGAGTATCGATCGATGGCCACTATGTGGTGTTGATCGATGATACTTCGAAACATATAAGATTTTTATGTTGATATGTTCTCTAAACTCCTAATTCAACTCTCGTTTGTTACTAGGGTTTTAGACTGTTCAAGATAAGTTTCAGGGTTATAACCAGGCTGTCGCTTACGCTAATAATTCCTATTATCTAGGGTTGAAGTGATCAAATTCAACTCAGCATTAAGAACAACTTAAAAACTAGATGATTACCCTAACAATCTTATTTGATTAACAATTCATAGCTACCTTTGAAGAACCTTAAATCTATAAGGCAAACTACTGAGACATGATTATGAGAAACATAACAAATAACTGAATGAATTGCATAGAATAATAAGATAAGAGATAAAGGGAGTTCAAAGATCTTCTCTGTAAAGGGTGTTCAGATCTCTCTCTCCAATCCTAATCTCTTCTCTTCTTAAAAGTAAGAAAATACCCGTCCAACAATGGCTTAACAAAACATAAAAATAGGCTTAAAAACACGTCCAACGGTATTTTGGTACTTTGTGGAGACTTCTGGGTTTCAGTTGGTCTCGAAACAAGTCGGCATGTATTCTGGAATCACCATCGATCGACGGTCCTTCATCTTCTCGACAGCTTCCTCTCGCGAGGCATATAGACCATTTCTTGAGTAAAACATGGCATAAATTTAGATATAAATGTCAGATAGACCTCAAACCAGTGGATTTGGAAAGCTAAACTCAACAATATACCTTGTTTCAAAATCTCAGCTCAATCGCCACGGTGGTAAGGTCTCCATCCATAGCAAAATATATGACGTGTCTACGCAGTTATGCATCTCTAAAAGCTCCAGAATCACTAAAGTTTTCCAGAACGTACATGAACCTGAAAATACTCTAAGACATACTCTAAACACATATAATAGACTCTAAATAGGGGCTGATATCATGGCACAATAGTATTAAATATCAGGCCCTATCAAGTTCCAAAGTCTAAAAATCTTCCCCTTTCATTTATGCCTTGGATGTGCTTATATATGCCTCCAGGGCAGGCCATCTTTCGTTTTACGCCCTTGATTTGAGTTTATCTTTTGACAAGATATTTTCTTATCTTCTCGACCTCCCATGCTTATCTCCACAAAATTTGCATTTATCCTATTTTCCATTTTCATTATTTTAGTCGAGTAAACCGTCATTGCATATGAACATGTTCTCGAATTAAATCATAAGTGGGCTCTTATCATGTTTTAGGCCGTTTAGGGCCATTTTACGACTTACGCGTTTTTACGATTATTATTGGAGAAATCATCAATTTATTTGAAGTCCATTTTCATATTGTTGGTCCTATCAACCTATCATTTGTGGAAAAAAATGGTATTAATCTAACCATTACCATATTGAAGCTTGATTTGGGCTTTTACGGAAAAACAAGTCTTATTTATTATAAAATTTCAACGGAAACTCTGATTAAGACGAAACAAAAAGCATTTCAATCGAGATTCAAAGGAGAAGGCAATGAAGGAGCTAAGGGCTAGATGGATTTTTGAGAGGGAGAGATGGAGTGTCCATGAAGTCGAGAGGGCAAGGTGGGAGTGTCCATAAGGGCTAGAGGGCGAGATGCAATGTCCATGTAGGCTTGAGGGCAATATGGAGTGTCCACGAAGGCTAGAGGGCGAGATGGAGTGTCCATGAGGGCTTGAGAGCGAGATGGAGTGTCCATGAGGGCTTTGAGGACGAGATGAAGTTGGTCTCGCCTCGATGGCGAGACGACAAGGCGAGCTGGTCTCGCCCCAATGGTGAGACAGCAAGGTGGGCTGGTCTCGACCCGATGGCGAGACATCGAGTCAAGACGGGCGGGTCTTGCCCCGATGGCGAGATGGCGAGCAGACTGGTTTCGCCCGATGGCGAGACGGCGAGGCGAAGCGGGCTGGTCACGCCTCGATGGCGAGACAGACGAGAAGAGGCGGGCTGGTCTCGCCACGATGGCAAGACGGCAAGGCAATGCGGGTTGGTCTCACCCCGATGGCGAGACGGCGAGGGGAAGCGGGATGGTCTTGACTCAATGGCCAGACTGTCGAGACGATATGGGTTGGTCTCACTGTGATAGTGAGATGGTCAAGACGAGATGGGTTGGTCTCGCCATGATGGCGAGATGGCGAGGAGGTGATGTCGTGGTCCTTTTATTTTCCCCATTTTGGTCCACGATTTCATATGCTTCCGTAGCTTCAAATCTTATTTCCTGAAAGTGTTTTCCGTCAAGATTTCTCTTAAGTTATCTCCGAGTGAGTTTCTTAAAAGAAAGATTTCTCGCTAGTTAATAGCAATATTGGCGTTGATTTCGAGATCACTGATATTGACCCCAACAAGTTGTTTTTACGGGAGATTATTTAATAGATTACACTATGATGTTTTTCTGTGGAAACTTCCCAAATATCGTTTGACGGAAGATTGTTTCGTAAACGCAAAAATCTTCCCCAAGAATGTTTTCCGATCTTTTCATTTTTGAATAGAACTTTTTTCATTTCTTGTTCGAGATGAAATATACGAAGTTTGTTCTTGTATCCTTATGCAAATTGGTTTGACTATTCTATATAGTTTTTTTCACATTTTCAGCTCGTATTTGCTTAAGGCACAATTTCTTATAAGATTTTAGTAGTTGATTCTGTCATGACCAATTTTGACCCCAATAGAACAATAGAAGCAAGCCATATTATCGATTTGTATATGTTCGCAGCATTCTTTGGATGGAGGAACCCATGGTGTACCCAACTTGAGAGAATCAACACAATTAAAATATTCAGCATCATGTCTTTCCATAGTACATGGAGGCTGAGCTTGCGATGGTTTCTTTCTTCTATATGTGTTAAGATTCTTCACCTTTGAAAGAAAGAAAATCCCTTGGAATATAAGAGTCACACCTTTGTCAAAAGAAAAAAATAAGGGTAATAAATATTAATTAGTCATTACCATCTAAAAAGTGGTCAGATTTAAAAAAAATGAAAAGAAGAAATCAATAAAAGGCTAAAAATAAAATAAAGAAACACAATTAAGAAAAGAAAGTAACACAATTAAAAAAAAGAAAGATGAAAGAGATAGAGAAAAAGAAATATTTCAGTCACTTTTTTCAAGGGAAAAATCTATCAAAAAGACATTTATGTTGT
>CAJHQP010008056.1:0-28913 GCA_905132765.1 Moricandia arvensis
ATTTTTCATTTTTCTCATTTTGTTTCCGAACAAAAACCCACATGTACCCAACTGGTTTCACCAGCTTCAAGGTGTGATTATAATAGGTCCAAATACTTCTCGTTTATTAAGCAAATCTAGTTTCAACTTTTATTGCATCTTTCCATTTTATCCAGTCGTGTCTCTTTTGAAATTTTGAAATGGACTTTGATTCTGGATCATCTTGCTCTTCACTTATTTCCTTTGAAACAAAGTACGAGAAAACACCATCAACACTATTCACTTTGTTTCGATTCCATATTTTCTATTATGAATGTAATTTATAGAAATCTCATGATTTTTTTCAGAATTTCCTTCGAGGTTTGATAAAACATTGTTTTTCCGTCTCTTTCGTTTTCTAGGGTTCTTATCTTTAGAACCAACATGTCTACCACGCTTCAATCGTATTTTAGAATCTCGTGTATTATCTTCTATTCTACGTTCATGTGGTATTTCTATAAGAGCAAGAGCATTTGCAGCCGGTATATGCGATTTTGTTATTGTTTTAGTGTCCGCAAAAGCATCAGGTAGTTGATTTGCGATGCTTTGCAAATGTATAATTCGACGGACATCTAATTATGACTGCTTAGTAGAGGATAAAGATGTAGCAAAGATGGTACACACCAACTTGATATTCTTTCCTACTTTCTTATTTTCCCTCCCTAGAACTGGGAATACCTTTTCATCAAAGTGGCAATCGGCAAATCGTGCCGTAAATATGTCACCCGTTTGTGGTTCTAGGTATCGTATAATTTATGGAGAATCACAACCAACATATATCCCTAGCCTCATTTGAGGTCCCATCTTTGTACGTTGGGGAGGTGCAATTGGCACATATACGGCGCAACCAAAATCCTTAGATGAGAAAGATTTGGTTCTCGTCCAAATGCTAACTGTATTGGGGAGTATTTGTGATATTCACTTTGGTCTAACCTTAATCAATGCTTTTGCATGCAAAATACCATGTCCCCATACAAAGGTTAGGAGTTTTGATCTCTTGATCAAGGTCTTGCAATCAGTTTCAGACGTTTAATTAATGATCCAGCCAAACCATTTTGTGTATGAAAATGAGCAATAGGATGTTCCACATCAATACCAGTTACCATACAATAATCATTAAATGCTTGAGAAGTAAATTCACCAGCATTATCAAGTCTAACTCTCTTTATCGGATAATCAGGAAATTGAGCTCTTAGTTTGATTATCTGAGATGAAAATCTTGCAAATGCCACATTTAGAGAGGACAATAGGCAAACATGTGACCATCTACTCGACGCGTCGATCATTACCATAAAATAATAGAATGGTCCACAAGGAGGATGTATAGGTCCACAAATATCACCTTCAATTCGTTCAAAGAACTTTGGTAACTCCTTATCAATTTTGGTTGGCGATGGTCTTATAATCAACTTTCCTAGAGAACACGCAACATAGTTATTTTACTCCCCTGATAAACTTCTTGGGTTTTGGTGAATGACCATGTGAGTTCTCAATGATTTTTCACATCATTGTGGTGCCTAGATGACCAAGGCGATCATGCCATAGTGTAAAGTTCTTAGAACTGTCCTTAATCACCAAATATGATTCGATGGCACTTATATATGTATGATGCAGAACAGAAGGGAGTTTTGGTAATTTTTCCAACACCTTTTGTTTTCCCGATTTCTCAAGAGTAATATACATATATTTCTTTCGATCCTCAGTTGCAGACTGAGTATCAAATACTTGAAGATATATGTCTTTAAAATTCAACAAATTCCTTTTAGAATTTGGAGAAATAATGAGTTATTTATCGAGAATTTTGTCCCATTAGGTAATGTGAAATGGGCTTTACCAATCCCTTCAATCAATTCTTCAGGACCCGATATTGTACTAACAGTGATATTTGTCGGTTTAGTTCAGAAAAATATTTTCTGTGTTTCAGAATAGTGTGCGTTGTTCCACTATCCGGTATGTAAAATATCTCTAGTATTGTTCTTGGTTGATACTCCATTTGTAATGTCCATTTCTGAGACAAACAAAAGAATTTATAAGATAACATTATTATCATAAAATATTATACATCATTCAACATACAATTATTATACATAAATAGCTGAAAAAGCACACAATAATCTTCCACAAGTAACAATTATTTATGGTATAATCGTGGAATTTCAAGAGTCACATGATGGGTTTTTAAGCTTCCATGATAGTGGTCTCCTCAAAATCATTCACAAAGGCAGAAGCATCGAGGTGCGTTGTACCCTCAGAATGTTCCGCAAAGTTTACCTCTTTTCCTTTCCTTTTGACGGACTCTTTGTATAGAGCACAAAGGTGTGCAGGGGTACGACATATACGAGACCAATGTCCCTTAGTACCGCATCTGAAACAGCATCTTCTCGCTTCTGAGAAATACTTCCTTGGTGTTCTTTTCCCTTTAGGGATTGCTCAGAGCGGACCCACTGGAATGACTTTCTATCTTGTGGGTTGTACTTTCGTCCACGTCCACGGTAATTTTAGCGACCACGACCACGACCCCCAAAAAAGCTTATTTTCCTTCACTGCTTTTTCACATCTAATGCATTTGCTTCAGGGAATGCTTTAGAACCAGTTGGACGAGTCAAGTGATTCTTGATCAGAAGCTCGTTATTCTTTTCTGCTATGAGAAGCGCCACAATCAAATCCGAAAATTTAGTATATCCCTGCAACCTATATTGTTGTTGCAGGGTGATGTGGCTCTTGTGAAATGTGGTGTATGTCTTCTCAAGCATTTGAGATTCAGTGATCGTCTCACCACAATATCTCAATTTGGTCACAATCCCGACACAACAGAATTGTAATTTATCACTTTGTCGAAATCTTGGAATCTCAGACTCTATCATTCATCCCAAGCAAGTTGAAGTGTTATGTCTTTCTGATGATCAAAGTGATCTTTTAGAGATTTCATAACTCCTTAGGATCTCTCATGTTGGCATAGTCTAATTTCATCAAGGTGTCTTCTAAGAAAGATCACCGATTTAGCTTTTTTTGAGGCGTTGAAGTATTATTCTCTTTAACGTTTTCAGATAAACCAAGAGATTCAAGATGAAGTTCGACATTGGTGACCCAAGAAATGTAGTTGGTGTTGGTGATGTATAGAGCGGAAAATTGGAGCTTCTCAATGTTTGCCATTGAATTTTTAAAATCAAATAATAATAATAAAGAACGTAATTTGAAATATTAGTTCATTAAAATAATCAAGGTGCAGATAAGTAGTGCGATTACCAAGAATACAAATGCATAAAACATCAAAATGAAAATAAATACATTTTCTTTGGGAGAGAACTATCCAACGAGTAAACCATAGAAAGCAATTGATAAAAAGCCAATTAGAAAAACTAACAACGAATTAAACATTTTTTTTAACGAAAATGAATGTTTATAGAATAGAATTTTAGAGAGGTGTGAAATGAAATTAATGAGTTGTAAGTGTATTTATAGATTTTTTTTTAAATAATGTTCATTGCTGTTAACTAGCCGTTTGGAAAGTAATTAATTTTTTTTCTTTAGTGAACGTTGGAAGTAAAAGCATAAGCTAAAAATGAGTCAGAAATTATTAACAAGCAATTATGAATTTTATTAGTTTAAACAAAAAAAGTTTAAATATAGGTGTCTTCTTAAAATATATTTAGTTATATATGGTGATAAAATTTTCCGTATCAAATTTAATAGTAAATAAATAAAGGTGATGAATCAACCATGATAGTAATAAATTATGATAAAAAATTAATATGTTATAAATAATAAATTAAATGTTTAGGTGGTATACCAACCATTATAGTGCCTTAAACAGCCATCATAAAATTAATAATATTGGAAGCGGTAGTGTCGCACTCCGATAATCATAAACGTAACAAATAAAAATAAAGGCCCCACTCCGAACACTATAATCAAAACTTTAATAATAGAGTGATCGTACTGATAACGTGTTATAATTATATTAGATTATATCATTTTGTTCTTTGTTAAGTTTTTATATATATATATATATATATATGTATAATTATCATATATATTATGTTGTAACAAAGTTACATATATATAAAGAAGAAACAAACAAGATGCATACCAAAGAAGAAGAGAATGAGGTTTATTGTGTCAGAAGGGGCAACCTGAAGTGATCAAAATACAAGTCTTTATATAGGCAAAAATTCGACAGATTTTACTGTAAAAATTAATGATTATCGGATCCACTTCGAAGAAAATACGTAAAGTATTGACTTTTGTAACAAATACAAAATACAAAAAAAATGTCGTTTTTAAATATCTAGTTCTTAGAGAAACGCCATCCATCGTTCAGTAAGTTCTCTTCTCCTTCTTTTTTCTGTCCTTCTTTTTCTGTCAAAAGTTCATTTACATTGATTGGAAAATGATATAAGACCATTGAACAACTGCTAAGATAAACAATGATGATGGATACAAATTTGAACTATGAGAAAATTATATTTGAAATGCCTAATTTAGCTAACAAATGTGATGATTCCTTGTCCTTTCTTCTATAGTGTAATTGATAACTGTCGAAGTAAAGGAGAAGATATTAAAGTAGAGGAAATGGATGAAAAGTTTATAGATTAAACATACAAAACAAAAAACTAATTAATAGAAACCAACACCATTTTTTACTTTACAGAAAATAAAAGAGAAAACAAATTGTTTTACTCTTCTTGAAAAGTAACTAGAGTAAAAGATTTTCAATTGGTTTCCACTTGATTGGTACACAAAATAATAGCAAATGCTATTTTCCATTCAAAATATATTGTCATTTGAGGTACCCAATCACATTCTTGTATAGCTCAATAATATTTATAAACTTCTGATATTTTTTTGTCAACTAAATTTTTGATTCTAAACATAAATATCCTAGTGAATGTTTTCTGTATAAACATTTATTAATTTTTGGTTATGACATTTACTAATAATGCTCTGCAATCCCTTTTAAGTTGATTTAATGTAAACTCATTCTTATGCTAGTTGCATATTTGATAAGTAGAATTTTTGCCAATCGATAACGTTCCCCAAAATAAATTGTCTCAGTTTTGATTCTTTCAATCTAACATGTGTTTTCTTGAATCTCATTCTTTAAAACATGAATCGAAATTACATTTAACAGTTCCATTCTCTGGTTGTGCCCATTTATCTTTTTTTCTTCACCGTTAGGTGAATTTCGAGTGACTGGAACTCTCTCGGACTGTAATTCATTTACATGCTGAGTTGTATCGTTGATCCATTCTTGCACATTGTCATGGCTCATATAATAACTTTTTGGTAGATTATTTTCTTTTGAAATATTAAGTTACATCTTGACTTCCATATTTTCCACATGATACAAAAGAAAATAGATGTTAGATTGAATAGCCGTGATATGTTTTGTAAATTGATGATTGAAATAGTATGTTTGCCACAAAAATTATCGTGTACGGTAATGGTTTCCATGGACTTTGAGACATTCTCCAAATCATTAATGAGATTGGACATGAGAAAAAGTATGTGATATATTTTCTGGTGTTAAGCAACATCTCTTACACATATCCATAAAACTATCTTTTGTGTTTAATCTAGTTGTTGTCCCAAATTCTTGATAGGATCCTCCATATGAAATATTTTATTATTTGGCATGGTTTAAAGCTTCCATAATTTTGATTTTAGTCCATGATCACCATGGTGTATTAATTTTTGGTGCATGAGATTTGATATTTTATATGTCGTCCAATAACTATTTTCTCCAGAGGTTATAAAATTACCGATAACTCAATACTTTTTAATCTTTCATGGTAACTATAGATTAATATGATCACTTTATTGTCTTCTTCATAAAATACCTTTTCTATGAGGTTAGTATTCCATTGTTGGCTACTACTTGTGGAGGTTATCAAGTCTTTATAGCTTATCAAGGGGATTGAGCTACTCTACAATTTCAGAATGTGATGTAGCACTAAGGGATCATATCCAAAAATATTTTATGTTTTACACAACATACTTAAGTAAATAAAACAGGTAATTCAGAATTGCAAGTAACAAAATATTATGGGTTAATGAAGAAAAACATATCAAAATTGCCAAATCAATTAGTTTTCATTGCAGAGACTATCTATGTCTATATCATAGAGTTTTAAATTTGTTTGCAAGTTCATAAAATGAAGACAACTATTAAAACAGTCTGATAAGTTAACTAAATCCCTAAACGAAATCTCTTTGCGCATAGTTAGTTAGCTCATCAAAGATAATTTCAAGTAATAAATCATATTGTTGCATCTATCAATTATCTATGATCAAGATTCTAATTAACTACTCTCGAACTCAACATTAAAAACCATCAGTGAGTAAGAAATCAATAGATAACTCTAGCAATTATATCAACTTAACAATTCATCCTAAACCCTAGAAATCCATAAATTTAACATGGTGATTACTCATACATAATCAAAGAAACCATATTTCAAGTATGAATAAATTGCATTAAGATAAAGAAAGAAATATTGGAGTTCCAAATCAATCTGTGAATGAGTGTTGGTCTTTGTCTCTAAACTCTCTAAAACTAAATTAAGCGTAACTTAAAGAAAACTTTAGAAAAAAAAGAAAATCGAATAAAAACCTTCAAAGTGACACCCACTAACACTTTAAACCTTGAACTTATTTAAACCATTATATTAAACATTCAAATTAGCTTTTGTATCAAAATAAAACCCTTCAACTTAGCTTACTTGTTCATCAAGTAAAAATTATGACCTGATTACCTGTAAAAATGGTGGCATGTCAATTTTTTATTTAAATTTTTTATTTAATTAATAAAATCAATTAACAATAAATAAAAATAAGAAATATAAACAAAAATTAGAAAACGATAAAAATGAAAACCGAAGTATAAAAATCAAAATATTTTCATAAAATTTTAGTTTATTTTTACTTTTTTCAAAAAGAATATTTAAAAAATTAATATAAAACTCTAAAATACTGTTACAAAAATAAATAATTTCAAAAATTAACACTATTAACAGGAACATTTCGTCATATCATCATTAAAATTTAAGAGTAACACTTTGTCATAATGCTAATAATAATAGCATCCGAAATCCTTGTTACCATCATTTCGAACATATCAACATATCACCATTACAAAAATATCAAAATTAAATGATTTAAATTTTAGAAAATGTTATTCTTGATGGTGAATGACAAAAAGTGTCAATGTTAATGGCGATATATCAAATTATTTATTTATTTTTTTATAAAATTTGAAAAATTAAATTGATAAGAAAATATTTTTATTTTTAAATTAGATTTTTGAATTGATATGTATTTTTGTTTTTGTTTCCTGTTTTTATTTATTTATAATTTATTTTATTAATTAATTAAATAAATATTATTTAAAAGACTGACATGTCACTTTCTTTACATGTAAACATGTCATATTTTTTATTTGATGAACAAGTAAACCAAGTTGAAGGTTTTTTAGGATACAAAAACAATTTGAAATTTCAATATGCTAGTTAAATAACTTCAAGGTTTAAAGTGTTAATGAATGTCAGGTTGAAGGTTTTTATGGAATTTTCCCCATAAGAAAACGTAATATAGGTCTAAAACACGTCTATTGACTTCTTTGGAAATAAGGAAACTTTTTAGGCACTTGTACAATTTCTTGTAACATCATTAAAGCATGTCAGTTTGTTAACTTGGGACTGGTGTCGACCGACACTGACTGACACCAAGCTGAGTGTCGATCGACTTCGACTTCTACTTTTCAGCATCAGTTCTCTCTAAGTTCGAAATATCTTCAAATTCTCCAAAATGCTCCAAAACGTATATGAACATGAAAAGACTAAAAACGACTCCAAACATATAATATAGACTCTAAAAACTAGACTTATATCATGATCAAAACCCATAGAAACAATACTATATCATGGATCGCTTCCTATCCAATTGTCTTTATAGACTTTTGCTGTTTCACCATCACCAATTATGGTGCATAATCCTTTATTATGATGATTAAACCAGTAACAATGTAACTCCATTCATAAAAATTGATTTATGACTTCAAATACGATGTGTCTCTCTGTATTATCAAACTTTCATTAGTCATGTAAATAAGTAGTTCATGTGTTTGTGAAGTCCTTATGCTTGTTTAGACAACAGATCATCATTAAAACTTTCCAAATCTCTAAAACTCAGATCTCCTTCCTTCTTAGGGTCTGAATGGTTACATGAGAAATAATTGTGGGACGATTTGATAGTAACAAAAGCATATAGTTACATCTATATATGTAAAGACTTTTGTTAATATCAACTACAACATGGTGCGGTTTAAAGTGTTACCATTCAAAGACTTAGAATATTGCAGTTTTTCATGCAAACCATGATATACCTTTGTTATGTTTTCCCTTCTCCCACTAAAAATGCATTAACAGATAAGTTATTTCATCCATTGATTATTTTGGTAATTTAAAGCAAGACACTGAATAAACTAGCATTGAATCCCTCACTAATTTAGTAAGTATCTTTTTCCAAGTATGAGATATAAACTTTGTGCTCGATTTTATCTTTGTTTACAAACTTTGTTTAAAATGTTTTAAAAAATATTCTTTCTTTCTTTAAAGTTCAAATTTTTCGAACAGCGCTAGCTATTTATATCTCCTCCATGATTTGAAATATTCAAAATGTCCTTAAATTTTAGTTGTAGGTCACCATGTATATTTGATCCGACATCGATTAAAAATTTGGATGGATTAATTTGCTGACATGATGGAAGCTCTTATTCTTTGAAAATTTCATCAGTTTCTCTGCAATTCCTAGCATTTGCTTGAAAAAAAGAAAATAGAACCATCTGCAAAGAAGAGTGGTGAGATAGGAGGGATTCTATTACTAATTTTAGTTTTCCTTTTTAGACCAAATGTTAGCTGTAATTAGATTAATCATGACATCTAAATTTATTATGTGGAGGTATGAAGATAAGGGGTCACCTGTCAGAGGACCCCTTCGTGGCCTTATACCTTCTTGCACATTTCTATATATAATGATTGGATATATATATATTTCACTGTCGGCATAATCCATTTTTTTTCAAATGTCCATTGAAACTGAAGGCTCTTAATGTCTATTATAAAAGTCTCATTCTAGCTGCTCATGTGCTTTAGTGATGCATGTCTTTATCACCATATAAGTATGTGAAACTCGTTTCTTTGAGTTTAATGAGTGCATTAGTTCAAGCATAATTATGACGTTATATGTTAATATTCTACCCCGTATGAAAGCGCTTTGAGATCATATATTATTTTGTTGATTCTGGAAGTGACTTACATCTCCGTACACCAGCAAAAGATCACATTCATTTAGTACAATATGCCTTTTCGGGTTATGAAAGTATAAATGTGGGTTAACTGATTGTAAATTATAATGTTTGACAATCAATATATAAATCCTAAATAGGTTGCCTCACTCATATTTTACTCGTAAGTTTATTGTTTTCTTCAAAGTTAATTCATGTCTTTGCACAACAATTTCGTAAAAGAAAAACTTTTAACCTCTTCATGAATTTTTTTGAATCATTTTGTAAATCACATTTCACAAACCATTGGAACTATAAACATATAATGTTGTTGGCTTAACTATTTTGGGATCATAAAATGTTCATAATGTTGGTTCCATCTTTCATGTACGATGTATCAAAAATGTTTTAGCTTTTCAATTATATCCCAACCTAAATGATAAAAATGAGTTGTTAATGCCTCTGTCCCGTATATATATCCTCATATATATATATAATGATCGCATCTACTATATATCTTGTTGCATTCACCTTTTTGTTAATTCTGCATTTATTTCTCTTTAGTGAACAGTTTGAAGTAAGTTCTAAATTAAGATTTCACAATATTAATAATAAAAAGGTAAAACACAAGAGATAATGAAAAAGATTCAAAGCACAATTTTGAATTTTTTTTAGAAAACCTTAGCAATAAGTGTCATTCAATTAATGTTTCTATTATTTTTTTGTTATTGTGAAATTTACTTTTCTAATTTCTATTAAAATCATGACGTCTAAAATAATTTTCTTGGTTGTTGATTTAAATTTTTTGGGAATTTAAAAGCTAAAACAAGACTGTACCATCATTTTGTTATGGAAGAACCTCTTAATGGATCGAACATGTAATATTGAAAATTGAAGAGAGCACTGGACATATTATGATTCAATAGATTTTACTCAGAGTAATAATTATATTTGAAAAAGGAAAAAAGAAAATTATTAAATTTATATTTGAGAGAAAACTACCTTTATATTTCTTATCTTTATTATACTAATGCAAATATATATATTTACAGATAAGTTATCTATAAGAATAAAAAAATCCAGTTTCATCCGTGTTTGTAACCTTCTTTAGTAATGTATGTAATCTAATCATGCGATGGAGATCCAGTGGTAGGTAAGTTTTGGCCACACAAATATGCATTCATTGCTTACGGTTCATTTGAATACAAAGAGAGACCGTATATTTGTGGGCTACATCTTTCTCTGGAAATTAATCTGAACCATTCCATTGGTTCGAAATACAATTAGATTTTAAAAAAGCATATAATCTTTTATATTCTTACAAATCTTCTACAATATAACTATTCTATATAAGAAAATGTTATTTATCTATATTTCAAGAACTGAAATGATATTATTGTACATTAAAAGAAAGAAAAATCCATTCAACCATACTTTATACAGAAAGATATCATCAATTATTGACCATACAACTTTAATTTAATTTATTAAAATTGTAATATAAAATAGTCAGAAAATATTTAGGGCTTTCCATAAAAGAAAGAAATATAAAAAGGAAATTTTTCAAAAAAATGTTGGAAAACAGGGTTGAGAGATGAATGATGAATCATCCATAATGATCCAAGGGTCGTGATTTATCAGTAAACGAAGCATCTATACTCTTTCTATCAGAAGGTATATGACTTTCAATCTCATTAATAAGAGATATGACCGAGGAAGTATACTACAGGAAAAAAAAGATCGCACCTCTTGATCAATTTGAGTGGACAACCATCTATTTAAAACTTAGTCTAGAACAAAGATCACTGCACCACCACCATAAAAAATCTAAGAAATTCTCATGGCTTATCCTTCTTCATCTGAAGTGGAGATAACTCGAGAGAAGTTCCATTCTTTCCACAAAATCGACAGAGACTTGTTCACTTGTCTCGTCTTTGTTCTAAAACGAGACATGAACCAATCCTCTCAAGTGATGGCGTTCCTCCTCCTGGTCGAGCAACTCGGCTTCGCACGCAACTTGATCGCGTGTCTTGTCTCATTAAAAGACATGTTCATAAACGTGGTGGTCAACGAAGTCGTTGTGTGTCTAAATATGTTATACAACCAAGACTACTCAAGGCTCGTCCTCCTTAACCACAACAACAATGATGAGGTGGTTATACCTTTGCTCAAAAATTTAACTGACAATAATCTCACCCTCAGATACATAAACCAGCACCGCGAAGCTATTCTCGTTGGAGTGACAAAGAATTTGAACGATATCTGCAACCGAGCTTTCGATGATCTATACGAGAAGGGCTACAAGGAGCAACGGTTGGCGTTAGAGAGGGCAAAATGCATTGAGGAGATGAATAAGATTAGGTTGGGTGCTCTACAAACCTCTACTAGGTTGAGTGTTCAACACCAAAACCCTAGCTGGTGGAATGTTCAACAACAGATCCCTATTATGTCGAGTGTTCAACAAGGAACCCCTATTAGGTCGAGTGTTCGACAAGGAACCCCTATTAGGGTGAGTGCTCCAAAAGAAAGGGCTCCTGCTCCAGCTGTTAAAGAAGAAGCAAAGGCGGCCGTGACGGTGACGGAGGGGGCGGACAACACGGTGGACGAGGAAGAGGTGACGCCAGCTGATGATAGGACGGTGTTTCTGACGTTTTCCAAAGGATATCCGATCTCTGAATCGGAGGTTAGGGTTTACTTCACGAGGAAGTTTGGGGAAGTAATAGAAGCCATAGTGATGAATGAAGTGAAAGAGAATGAGCAGCCCTTGTTTGCAAGGATGGTGTTGAAGATGCAATATGCGTCAAAGATTGAAGAGATCGTGACTGATCCAATGAACAAAACCAAGTTCACTATTAATGGAAAACATGTTTGGGCTCGCAAGTACGTTGGCTAGAATCTCAGTTCATCTGCTGCCCCCTCCTCCTCGCATGTTTGACCGTCTTCTTAAGTTTTATAAGTTGTATCTTTGCTTCTAAATAAAAAAAATGTTGTTTTCTCTTTATTAATACATTGTAATTCATTAAAAGTGGCAAGATGGATTACCTATCTTCTAATTTATCTTTCGTGCTGGATGTGTGTGTTTGTCTATTGGATGTTACAATTTCAAAACCTGAAGTGCAGCACCCAAGAGCAAAAGACCCTTTTTCCTCGGTTGTAAAAGTTAAGGTTAAATATTTTAATTAACGACTGATGTAGAATTAGAATATTAATAATTAAATTAGAATTTTAACATTAATTAAATTTTATAAATAAATACCACAATATCAAAAAATTTAAGTTTACAAAATAAAACTTTTCGTGGACCAAAGTTTAAGATTAATTACGATATAATTATATATAAGGCAACCAACAGCTCTCATTAAACTTCTCCTATCGGATCCACCTTGACGGTATTTCTTGCTCCATGCTGTAAATTTATTGTAAGCATTTTCTCCATTAATTCGAAATTTTGTCTTTTCTGGGATTCAAAATCAAACCCTTCTGGTGTAGAAACATTAATAAATCTTTAGTCAAACCACTAGACCAGGGACTTCCACAATATCAGATTTTTTAAGTTTACAAAATCAAACTTATCCAAGACCAAAGTTTAAGATTAATTACGATATAATTATATATAAGGCAACCAACAACTCTCATTAAAATTAGCATTTTTAAATAGAATTTAGGTTATACTTATTCTGTGGCATGATATTGTTTCTTTTTGATAAAAATAAATCTCAGCATTGAGGAAAAGAACAACGAACGAACATGAATAGACAACAAAATAAAACAAACAAATAGTAGCCGTAGCAATTATTTTGCAAGGCATTCATTCATTGTTATTAGTGGAAAGTGTCGGATTTTGAAATGTAAAATGCATGATATTGTTTGGCGTATGTAGTTTGCAAAGAAGAATAATAAATCAAAGCTGGATCATACGGTTATCAAATCAAGGTATTCAGGATCAAAACTTGATCTTAACATTCATACAAAAATAATAAACCAAAGCTATTAGTTGGCACTACAGAGACAATGCTTTTGCTATAGGCAAAGCCACCCGCTGAACCCTAATTAAATCCCGTAATGTCTTGTTGCCAAGATAAAAGCATGAATTATGTTTCCTGTTACCCAAGAATTTTGATGAATCATATCACTGCGCTCATGTAATTCAATATTTACAAACCAATTAACCCTAATTAAAACCTCTTATCAATCCTTAAGCATTAGTTTTAGCTATGGCAATTCGACTTTTGATACAATGGGCTACATATGTTGGGTACAACTTGTGATAGTGTTTGAAGCATGGTTGTGAAATGGGCCTAGAGTTCTCTTCTGCTGCAAAAATTTGTGGAGCTGATGAGACAAGAACAAATACAACAATACAAGAAAGAATTACCGCAATTGGTGGATATGTGGAAATATGGAAATATTGGAGAAAGTAGTCTTCGGGTAGAGGAGTGGAGGTAAAAGGGGAGTCCAATGCTTCAACTAACTGTTATTATTTATGGAGAACATGGGGGTAAAAGGAAAGCTCCGGAGACATATATGGAGGATAAATGTAATGATCCGTTCTAGGAGTATTTTTAAATTCGAAGGAAATAAATAGCAAGAGGTTTAGTTGTACAAGAAGCGTATTTTTCTAAGTGTGAAAACACTTGTATTCATGAAGGTTGGAAGAATGAGCAACCTTTTTGACTAAGTGTCGGATGTTCGGTAAACACATAGAGTGATCAAAGTCTAAGCAAGAGAATTACAGACTGCTAGTTTAATTATGAAAGGTTTGGCTATCGGAGAATGTGGGTTCCAAGTAAGGTAAGTTTGACCAGGTGCAACTGACGAGATTATACGAAAAGAATTTTGGGTCTACGAGAGTCATATAAGGCAATAAGCGTAGATATTCTTGGAGCCATTGATGATAAGTTTGACCAAGCTAAATAAGGAAACAACACTTAATGGCCGGCTTGGTGAGCAGTCCTGAAAAAAGTATAAACAGAGACCTCCAGCCTTCATTTCTCACTGAACTCATAAACAAGAATTAGAGAGAAGCCAGAGCATGAACGAAGTTCTAGAGAGAAGCTTTCGAGAGGAAGGATCGAACAAGGAGGAGCCGAGGATTTCTTCGCCAGGAAACACATGAAGGTTCAGAGTCTTCGATCTTTTAAGATCAACTGAGGTTAGGGCATGATTTGTAGCAACTTAATAGTTAGTAATTTTTTATCATAGTTGGATTGTTAGGATGAAGATTGTGCGTTACAGGAATTTTTATGGAAAGTTTGTTCTTCGAGATAGTTCTCAAGGATCGAAGAACGTTCATACATTCATAGGATATTTACATGTTAGATTGCGTGAAATGATGTTATGTGTAATTGAGATATTTACGTGAAATACTTAGATTGATCCGACAAGAATTGAATGTTAGGTTGAAAATGTTATAGATACGGATTGAGAATTGAAGTAATTAAGGAAAGTGTGGGATCAGAAGAAAGTGATTAAGTTAAGGAAAATATATGTTTTGACTTCGGGCCGTAAAGATGTTATGATCATGTTTTGGCTTCGGCCGTGTATGTTGGCTTCGGCCGTTATAGCATCCTATGAACCATCTTGAGAGGTTCAAGGATTTAGTTTTGTTATTAAAACCAATGGATTCCCTATTGACTACGTTATCTATAAGCTCTTCAAGTACTGGCTTGTTGGATATTTTTCTTACTGACTTAAGCAGCTACCACCAATGTCTCTTACAACCATCAAAAATTCCTTCATGCGCAACTTCTTTGATTATGCTAGATCTATAGATTTGAGGAACATAATCTCCATGTTTACTCAAGGGTCTACTGAATCATTCAAGAGCTCCTGGATTAAATTCAAATCATATCAGAGAGAATATCCGCAACATGGGTTCAATGAGGTACATGTACTTTTACCTTCTTCAGAGGACTCACATTGGTCTATCATATGGCTCTTGATACACTTAGTGAGGTGAATTTTAACACTATGAATCCAGAAGAGACTGTGAGACTCATCAAAAACTTGGAATCTAGCAATAGTACCAAAAATACTGACTACAAGAGGAAGTCTGCTGATAGCTTGGACAAGGGACATATGGCTGAAGTGAAGACAAAGCTGGACATTGTTCGCAATCTTCTCAAGAAACATGTTATCTTCTCAGAAGGTATAGAGGGTGATTACTGCGTTTTACCACAGGCCAATTAACCTAATGTGCACGCTACCACAATCGAATGGTATATCGATGCAACACTTTAGGACCAAATCCACAAGGAACTAATGATCTATAACACTAAGAATACACAAACTTTCCTAATCTAAGCAAATAAGAAGATTGATGATTCGTAACAAGCTAAACTCCTAGAATTATAAACAAAGCAATCTCAAATTCAAACAAGAAATAAGTGCAAGAATCAAACTTTCAAACAATAGCTAAGGATGGATCCATGGGCAAGATAATCGATATCGGGTGATCAAGATTCAATATAGGATGCACAAACAAAATAATAAACAAGTCTATAGGTCTAAAACTCATAAAATAGACTAATCCATTGTCGTGACAATAATCTCTATGCTAATCAAGCATTAAACATCAACTGTCGTTGCCCTAACACAATCAAGCATGCATAAATCACAAGTCTACTAACCATTTAACATCTCTAACATCAATTGTCATTGGCTAGACATGTAAAAGACAATATTAGGTTAGTTCAAGCATTTCATCGAAACACCTTTCGGGCATGAAAGTACTTAAGCTTAAATCAACTTAATCAAGGCTAATCTAGCATTAAGAACACCTAATAAGCATAGAACCAATGTTAATAAAGCAAGGGACATCCTAAATATCCACTTAAACACCTAATCTACTTAACCCATGAATCGCAAGTTCACTACTCAATACTTTTCATGAGAAACCTTAAACCATATGAGATTCAAGGGAAATCATGTTAATGAGCAAGAAAAACACAATAAACTAAAGTATTCCTTCTAGTGTTCAAAAGGTTTACACTTTTTTAGTTTAGACAAAGTTTTTGAGAAAAAAGAGATCCCCTAAGGTTTTAGGGTCTAAAACTATATATAGGAGTCTAAAAAACGAGTCGGATCAACCCAACAAACCCCGGGTTGACCCATAAAAATTTGGGTATTTTTGCCTATAGCGACCAGCTGTGGTCGCCTATGCCTGGTCGCTATGACACTTAGAATATTTCAGGCTCCTCAGGATTTGTAGCGACCACGCCTGGTCGCTACGCCTAGTCGCTACGGCATCCGCATTTCTCCTGTGGGTCTGTAGCGACCACGCCTGGTCGCTACGCCTGTCGCTACGGCATCGCATTTCTCCTGTGGGTCTGTAGCGATCACTCCTGGTCGCTACACCCCACTTTTGCTCCAAACTTCACTTCATTAGCCTCAATTGCCTCCAAACTTACCAATAAGCATCTCAACACCTGACATAGACAATGTAATGGAATGCCAAACCTAAATATGCCAAATGATATCCTATATGCTTAAATGCATCAAACGAGATGACAAAACCATGCAAATATGTATGATATCAGAGGGTGGGTGAGAATTTTGAAAAGAATGAAGGCGAAGAGGATGTGAGTTTTTTAGTGGAACTAGCTTTTAGAATAAGAGATTTGGGAATCAGCATGGCAACAAGAACTTCAATGTACTGGCCATAGAAGTAACTTCATCAACAACCAGAACTCGCAGTACCAGAAGCCTTTCAACAACAACAACAAAAAAAACATCAACAGCTTAACCATGAACTATGGAGCTTCTTCTTATCAGACTCCTGCTGCAGCAACTCAAAAAAGCAATCTGGAATGTATGATTGATCAAGTCCTGGAAGGACAGCAGGAAAAGGCAGTAAACTTCAATGGGAAATTGGATGTTGTGTGTATACAAAGATGGACAAAAATTCGAGGCTCTAAACATCCATGTGAAGTAGCTGGAAACTCAGGTTGTCCAGACCAATGATGTTGTGAAGAGATAAGAAGCCTTGATTAAATGAAGAGTTAAGGTCAACAAAAGCACCACGTGAATGCCATCATCGATAATGATTTTTTCGCAAATAGTGAGGCATTAGAAGCTTTAAGAAGCGATTTTCAGGCTGAAAGATCTATATCATTCAGCAATACTCACTGGTGTCGAGTGACACCAACTCGGCATCGCTCGACACCCTTTTCAGATCCCGAGAATTCTCGACATGCAAAAAACATCGATCAACACTAAGAAAATATCGATCGGTACTCTTCTTGATTCTTCTGAAAAATCAACACCTTCATCAGGCGTTAATTGACACCCATATAGTGTCGTTCAATACCCTCCAGAAAAATATGAGCCCAAACCAGAAATTTATCAACATGATGTTGAGGGAAAGGTACAAATCGAAAAAGGAAGAAGAACAGAGTTCCTAAACATCTAAGGAGAGAGACTAATGATAAGTAGTTGGATCCATTCACCATAAGAGTATGTAATATCCCATGGATGAGTCTTTTGATGATGCCTACTACAATCATAGAATCTGATGTTTTTCATAAAGAGCAGAGAATGAGATGAAGACATCAAGCAGATGTTCCACCAATTCAGAGGAAAAATTAAGAAGGTCATAAATTTGAAGAAGAAAGTGATCTGGTTGTGGATACCACCTAGATCTTGAACGGGGAGAGAAACACGAAATAACCGCCGAACAAAGCACTAAGAGAGAGAGAGAGAGAAGAGAGAGAGGAGAAGAGAGAGAGAGAGAGAGAGAGAAGAGAGAGAGAGAGAGGAGAGAGGGAGAGAGAGTGAGAGTGAGAGTGAGAGAGAGAGTGAGAGTGAGAGTGAGAGTGAGAGTGATAGTGATAGTGATAGTGATAGTGAGAGTGAGAGTGAGAGTGAGAGTGAGAGTGAGAGAGTGAGAGAGTGAGAGAGTGAGAGAGTGAGAGAGTGAGAGAGTGAGAGTGTGTGTGAGAGAGAGAGAGAGAGAGAGAGAGAGAGAGGGATAGATAGATAGATAGATAGATAGAGAGAGAGAGAGAGAGAGAGAGCACGAAGTCAGGAGAATAAGTAGATCGGTCCTAAGACCTTAACCTGCAGCAGCCACAAACAATCCTTCATTCATTAACCCCCAGCGCCGTCCATAACAAATCTTAGGACTAGTGGGTCAAACCAATACCACAACCATCTCCACACCGGCACATACACCGATTAGCCAACAACCTCACTTACACTGACATAAAACAAGAGCGATACACCACGGAGGGCAGCGGAGAACAATCAGATAAAAGAGACCCATGAGGAAGTGAGAAACTGGAGCCCTCCTCATAACAGCGAAACTGCAAAAGAGAAACCACCACCAGGCCACCATGAACTGGAGCATACACACCGGTGAGATCTAGGGATATCACCAAATATGTTTAGATCTAAATCAAAACACAACAAGAAACTCAAGGAATCATGTCAAGCAAGAGAAAATAATGGAAAAGGAGACACCCCTCATAATCAATAACCGGAGATTCCAGTGACCGGAAAGATGCAGATCGAAAAAATATTTGGTTTTGTCTAGAGAGGGAAAGAGAATGTTAGAAAGAGAACCGGTTGTTCATTTGTGTTTTTAAAAAAAACTTTTAAAATAAACAAAGTTGCACGACAATCTTCATTTTTCATACAAAAGTCACATCTTTACAAAACTGTAATGTTTTGAAGACTAAACTGTAATGTTTTCTTATGTTGACAGGTATGATAGAGATGTCCGAGAACAGTATATTGGAATGCATAAGACAATGCAAAAGTCTTAAATCATTCTAATTAACATGATGAATTCTATTGTTATGGGTGTCAACAGTTTGAAGGTAAATAAGACCAGTTATGATTAAATGACATTCACTAGAAAAAAATGCATTAAAAATCTTCAAAATGGCAATGGTTTGCATTTTAAACCTCCAAATTTTTTGGTTAACACTTTAAACAATCAACCTGACATTTGTACCACAAAAAACTCTTATCTTTATTTATTTGTTATAATCAAATATAAGACCAAAACTATTCATATACCATTAAAAAGTAATGACCTATTAGTTTTATTTTTAATAATAAAAAATAATTAAATATAAATAAAAATCAGTAAGTAGAGATAAAATTTACATAGAAGTACTAATATCAACAAATATAAGAAAATATAAGCAAAAATATAAACAAAATATAACGAATACCGTTTTCTCTGAAACTGTGACCATAGTTTTGGATCAACAACGACAATGACAACAAATATAAGCACATTCTTACAAAACTTCAAATGCATTGAAACTAACTCCTTTGGGATTGAATCAGTAAGAGGGTTGCAGCCAAGTAGCTTACACCAAAATAATCATATTATTCCGCCAAAAATTTGGGAAACGAGAAAAATGTGAATTTCTGCGTTTTCTTACAGACATTAGGGGTGGTGTAACTTAGAGAACCTTTGTGGGATAACGCCTGATAATTTTTTCAAGAACATAATACACCATGGAATTGATGAAAGCATACATAATAACTAAGCAATATCTTCTAATACTAAAAGGGCAATATGCTCAACAGCTAAGATGTCCACGTTGGTTTAAAAAATTGACCAATGAAAAGTAGTTAGTTGGCAACATCACTCATTAGGAAAAAGCAAAATTGGGCTGTATGACCATGCAAAACATATAATTCACTGTCTAACCAATTTCTCTAACATTTATTTACACGGCGTTACATTTCTATAATAATATTTTAGCCCCTTCCTCCAACCAGTGAAACTTGCAGAAAAATAAACATCAAAATTCATAATTAAAATAAAAGTAAAAATATCTTCGGTAACTCCCGCTCCATATGTGGCTTCCTCTTACTCTTTCATGTGGAATAGCTATAACCTACTATTGACTATTTATTCTATGGAATACATCATCGTTTCTCCCATCCGTACACATTAACTTATATATCCCACGGTTATTCTTTAAAAGTACATATTTCCCATTTCTATTTCATCTGACTTACATAGAATGGAAAATTATCTTCTTTTGATTAGCGTTTATATTCCCTTGTTGGGTTTTTAATGATTACTTTATAGGGTTTAGTTTTTGGACGATTGGGGTTGATATTGGGGTAACCATTACCGCGTTCCATGAAGCCATAAGCATAGTAACATTTGAGAAAGATTGTAGATTCTCTTTAGATTGCAACTACATTTTTACCTTGTTTATTCTATATTCCTCATGTAGAATAGAAATTAATTTTCTGGCATTTCAAAATTTGAGTTTAGTTTATGGAAGACTTGAGTTGACATTAAATTAGGATTTTTATTTCCGTGTAGGGTATAGTGATTAGTGGCTATGATTTAGTTTATATTCCCGTAGTCGGTTTAGGAATGAGTTTATGTTTAGCTATATGGAAGTTTGGGGTTTACATTGGATTAGGGTTTACATTTTCATGTAGGGTTTAGTGCTTAGTTGATAGGGTTCAATGATTACTTGATAAGGTTTGAGAAAGATGGTAGATTGTCTTTTGATTGCAACTACATTTTCACCTTTTCTATTATATATGCCTCATGTAGAATGGAAATGAATCTGTTTGGTATTTCGAAAATTTGGGTTTATTTTATGGAAGATTTGAGTTGACATTGGATTATAGTTTACATTTCCGTGTAAGGTTTAGTGCTTAGTTGATAGGGTTCAGTTTATGTACACTTGGGGTCGCTAGTTGGGTAGTATGACAGTACATATGTGTTGAAATTTAGTTCGTGATCTATATTATTTTGCTATATATAATAGCAATGGCTGTAAGTTCAATTCTCTGTTACGTTAACATCTGTTCTGAAACGCGTACACATATTATCCACTCATCTTGCTGTATACTCTTACATCATATGTGTTCAATACACCTAATTTTGTTGGCAGGTATATGGTTTTTAGAGGGGCTAACAAGCAACAACATATCTTTAAGAAAAAACCTAAAACCACCTATATGGGATAAGCCTCCAGTGGCTGTTTGTAGAAAGTTGATTGCTCTGCGCTAATGGTATGTTCTTCTTCTCATGCTCTTAAACATTTTGTATCACAAGCTTCGCTTATAAGTTTAGGTAGAGAAGTATTGGCATTTGACCGAAATCATTGATCTGGTGGTTGCCATATTTTCTTCAATGTTCCAGTGGATGTCAATTCTATGCATTGCTTGGAGAAAAGCAACCAAGAAATGCAACTTCCTCTAGAGTTTGGATATTGTAACCAACTCGATAAACTTACCTTCAGTAGTTGTAACCCATTAAAGCAAAGAGGATCACGCTGTAGACATCTTTAGAACCCTTGTCAAAGAGCGGCCATTGAAGCCGTCTTAAAACAACATTTAATGAAGATAGTACTTTGGAAAAGAAAGCTCAGGATATGTGAAAATCATCTGGAAAAAGCAAAGCATATAGCTGTTCCCCTGAGAAAAAGCACACCAGGAAAAGTAAAGATGCTTTGAAGGCAAAAATGAACTTTAACTCCATTCAACATAAGAAAGCACTGATAGAACCGTAATATATAAACTATGAAGAACTGAATATTGTAAAGGATTAACATAATAAATTATACCAAATGATAAGAAAAAGATATACAATCGCAGAGTCAATATATTATATCTATCTTTAACTTAAAATATGTCTCATAGTGCGACAGTTCTGTAACGTAATGAGTCCCAGGATACAACTGCAAAGTCTTCTGATCTGCGTCACTCTATCAGAAGCCTGATGAAACTTGTTTTGTGTATACTCTCAGAATCAAAGGAAATATCAAAGAGAAAAAAAATGTGAGAGATTGCTGGTTCCTTTTTTTTTGCTACTACTGAATGAGTTTTTTCATGTTTCTATTTAACTTCAAAAAGTTAAAGAAAACGTTACACGTAGTCATGAGTGAAAACCAAACGTATACATTGCTATTAAGTGCAACTAGCTTTTGACCAGCGCGCCCGCGTGGGTGTTATTTTTATGAATTTCTAATAATTTAAGTAATTTATTTGATATAACTGTATATATGATTGAAACTTAATATTTGATATCCGTTATCCGATCCGGGATCTCATCCGCTTCGAAAAACGGATATTCAGGGATCCTCATAGTGATTTTACGGATTCGACTAATCTAAGTACAAATTCGGATAGTAAAATTTTAGGTATAATATCTGGATATTAAATATGTAAAATTTAATTATAGTTATCTATGTATATTATATATACTTTTATATAAAATAACTAAATTTTAAATTTTATTAAATTTTAATGATTTTTAAGTTTTTTTTTTAAAATAATTTTAAATAGACTAAATAGATGGTTAATTAGTTAGTTTTTGATTTTGTTTTTAATTAAAAAAAAAGGCCCGAATACCCGCATGTATTTAGATTTTAGTCTGAATATCCTAACCCCGAATATCTGGATCCGAATAACAATTTTACGAATCCGACGAATGCATATCCAAATCCGTATATCCTAAAATAGCCTGGATAATCGATCCATGATAGACCTAACTGTGTATATGTATTATATGGTGATTAAAAATTGTAATTTTTATAAATTACATAAGTTATTTTTATTAGATATATATCGTACAAATGAATAATACATTGTATTTATTTGTCTATATAACCATTAATAATAAACATTAGTATGTAATTTAATAATTAAATTATTATGGAAAGTTACATGATTTTGCTATTGTAAATGAATAAGTTCAGATTATAATCGAAAATTATTAACATTATTATCTTTATAGTTCAAATATAGTTGGTAGCTTATATGAATATGAATAAAAAATTAAACTAATTTAGTACTATATATATGTATAATTCTGTTTTTATTATAAAAATTTGGAAAACACATATACACTTTTTTTATGAAGTCTTCAATTCCAATGATAAAAGTTGTTAATGGACTTTTCCAAAATTTATTTTTTCTTGTTAAGAATTAATGTTTACATGTTTGGATGCATGGATAATATCAGTGACATTCTTTGTAAATATTAGGTAAAACCAATGGTTATTTTCTATTTGTACTTCTGTTTTAATAGATTAGATAATATAGTTGACTCCATTACTAACATTAGACAAGTAGTAATTTGTTTTGACCAAATAAATTCAAAACCAATATAATACTTTGTATGGGTTTTTCATTTTTATGTTCAAATAGAACATAAAAGATCATAATAAATAAAATTTGAAATATTAAGTTAATTGACATATTGTCCAATTATCAAAATCAATTTCAAACTCAAACCCAAATATCCAAAGTGATCTATTTGCTAAATATTTTATATTTAACCAAATTAAAGCTTTATAAACTTTTTATATCACTCTCTTTGGACCTCTATTTCTCATTCAAATAACTCTGCTTTGACAAACAAACACACTATCTCATATTGCTTACGGGTGACGATCTCATCGTGTCCAAATTCCGGTTCTTTCGACAGACGTCTCCGTCGGAAAACCCATCGGAGAAATGGTCCACACCACTTTGTCAAAAATGAGTTCCAACAAGCACAAGGTAGATGTCTCTTTCATCTTGAGTGAGGCCCTTGCACTTCTATTTTTTTCTGACAATACTTTATGTACCAAAGTACTATCTTCATTAACTTTTGATTCAAATATGAATGATGAGAAAAAAAATCTGTTTTAATACTTTTCATATTTTTGCTTTAGGATAATTAATACAAAACACATTTCTAGATCTTGATTCTTACACTATTGTAGAGGAAGAATTCAGGTAAATATTTCTAGCCTATGTCATCTATAGTTCTCTTCCTGTTCGAAATATAAAGGCAGTCTCAAGAACGGAGATTCTGGTTGCATCATCCTTGACTTTGAGCACGTTTAAGATGACATACCTGATCATTTGAAGATAGAAATTGATGTGTATCAGCTGCAGTTCTACGGCTACTGAAAAGCTTGGCTAGCAAAAGCGTTCATGTTATTTTCACACCCTATGATATGATCTTATTTTCCTATGTGGCTTCATTAGGATTTCATCATAAGCACATGAGAGCCGTGTAACCTCTCTCCTCGTGCATTTGGGTTTAATAAGTAAACTAGAGGTATCTCTTATATGTTTTGTAAGTAAATTAAAAGCAGCTACAGTTCTCCCAACTGCCAAGAAGAAGCATCAGACACTAAAGAAACTGTAGCGCCCAAAAATCTGAAGAAACTAGCAGGAAAGATAAGAGCTCGGAATGATACTAAAGAAATTCGCTAGCTTCAATTCCTTCTGATACTCATCATTTGTTCGTTGTAGTGTACAAAGTACTAAAGTATAGTATTGTCATGTTTTAATTTTAAAATTAGATGATTACCACGTGCATACGCACATGAAATTTATATACTAATAATCGTTGAATACTAACTTTGAGCGTTTAACAATTATGTCATAAGTCCCCAAACGTATAGTCATACACCATAAGTATAAGATTGATGAGCAGGGTCATTTTGTTGATATTTTGTTATTTTAAAACCTATTTAATTTACATTGGACTTCAATGATATCATGCGGATGTTATAATTCACTATCTCACTTCGATATGAAGAGTTATATTTTTGAAATAATATGATTAAATAACATTTGAGATCCACGCTTGCGCGGAATGAAACATTAATTATGTATACAAACTATTTATACATGTTATTATTTATTTTGTATTCATTTATATATTACGCAATAATAAATATATTGAGTAATTGAGAAGCGAGTAACTATTACGTATATAATAAAATTAGAGTAAGAACATAGTTAAAAACAACCCCTAGATATATAGTATATTTTAATATGAATATTTAATAATTAAGGTTTTGTCTCATATGATTTTATTAACATTTTTGTATTGTTTTAACAAAATATTATTTTTATTAATATGAATATTTATTAATTGATGCTTCATACTCAATGAAAATTTTGATATTAACACGTTTATGTATTATATATATGATATATAAATTAATTTAAATGATATTGAAATAAAATAAATAAAGATATATATATATATATATATATATATATATATATATATATATATATAATATATATATATATATATATATATAATATGAATATATATTAAATGAGACTTAATATTTATATGATTTATGATCATTTGTATCTTGTTATAACATAAAAGTTAAACCACTGATCACAAAAATCAATCTTGATTTTAACAGTCTTAGTAGTTTATAATTGTTTAAAACAATTCAAAATATATCATATAAGAAAAATCTATTTTTTATTAATTATGTGCTTGATATGATTTTTTAATCTTTTAAAAATATAAAATTAAACAAAAATTATGGAGGATAAAAAAAGTTGTTATCTAATCTTTATTGTTCAAAATAACTAATTGGCATATATTTTTAACCGTATTAGGTAATTCCGTAGCTTTTATTTAAGGAAAGATTGAATAATATTCTTTTATACATAATTAATTAATTTGATGTTTAGTTTAATAAAAAGTATAATATATGTTAGATGGACCAGCTTATTTTCTAAGGATGCTAATAATCATCGTAGTGATAACATATAGCTATCAAAACATGTTGTAATGCTTATGGGATTAACATATAAAGGATGATTACCAAACAAAATAATTCTCTTTCAGTTTTTCAGTCTTTCCATCAAATGTTTATATACAAGAAGTGGATACAATTCAGTTAACAAAAACTAGTGCTTTATCCAGACATGATCAATGAACACATCATCAAAAGTCTGAAAAAAATTGCATTAAGATAAAGATAGAAATACCAGAATTTCAAATCATTCTCTGAAACAATTCTGATTTTCTCTCCAAATCTCTTTAACAGTAAATAAAACATAGCCTAGACAATCGATTAAGAAAGATAAATATATAAAACTCAAAACAAACTCATGGCTTCTTTGTAAATACTGGAAAATTCTAGATCAAAATGCAAATTCTTGAAACTTAATTAAATTCGTAGGATTTGTTAACTTTGGATGAGGGTCGACCGACACCAAGGGTGGTGTCGATCGACACCATGTGTAAAGTTCGACACTAACTTGACGTTTTCAGCTTCATTTCTCTTAATGGTCCAAATAGCTCCAGAATCTACAAAGTACTCTAAAACGTTTAATTTTAACATGTAAGGACTCTAAATCCGACTCGAGACACATAACATAGACTCTAAATAAAGACTTATATCATGGTTAAAACCTATAAAAATAATGATATATCAACTCCCTAAACTTATCGTTTCCTTATCCATAAGCAAAGCATTAAATAAACATGTGAAAAAGAATTGAAAACATAACAACTTACATATTATTTAGAACCACCACTTTCACCATTACCTGTCACAACCCATAGTAAATTGTACCAAACTTAGAGCGTACTTCCATATAATAGATCTCTGCTTAGCAACTAAACCCTTTCTATACCAAAATATTAATAAATATCAAAACTCACCACCATTGACTTCATTTAAGAGCCTTATGTGCAGTTTATCAAGAGAATATAAATCAAATGAACTCATTATGAAGGTTATTTAGACCTTGTCCACTCCTTTTACAATGCTTTTTTTGTCGACCTCATTTTACAATGTATAGATAACACATAGTTTTTAACACTGAGTAACAATTACATCATTGTATAATGTCTAGTTCTATTAGATTCGATGATGAATTACCTGCAATTGGATTGATAGACGGGTTCCACCTACAATATTTAGGAACCTCCGATAGGCTTTTCATCCTATAATCTACAATAAATTGCAGTCTGAGATTCATGGCTTCTTTGTTAATACTGGAAACTTCTAGATCAAAATGCAAATTCTTAAAACTTAATTAAATTCGTAGGATTTGTTAACTTGGGATGAGGGTCGACCGAAACCAAGGGTGGTGTCGATCGACACCATCTGTAAAGTTCGACTCTAACTTGACGTTTTCAGCTTCATTTCTCTTAATTGTCCAA
The DNA here is from genome assembly GCA_905132765.1 of Moricandia arvensis. Taxonomy (NCBI): domain Eukaryota; kingdom Viridiplantae; phylum Streptophyta; class Magnoliopsida; order Brassicales; family Brassicaceae; genus Moricandia; species Moricandia arvensis. The sequence continues at coordinate 27,216 of CAJHQP010008056.1, forward strand.
ATAGCTTCAGAATCTCCAAAGTATTCTAAAACGTTTAATTTAACTTGTAAAGATTCTAAAATCGATACCAAACACATAATATAGACTCTAAATAAAGACTTATATCATGGTTAAAACCTATAAAAGAATGATATATCAACTCCCTAAACTTATCGTTTCCTTATTCTTAAGCAAAACATTAAATAAACCTGTGAAGAGAATTGAAAACGTAACAACTTACATATTCTTTAGAACCACCACTTTCACCATTACCTTTTACAAGCCATAGTAAAATGTACCAAACTTAGAACGTACTTCCGTATAATAGACCTCTGTTTAGCAACCAAACCCTTTCCAGTCCATAAATCATAATAAATATCAAAACTCACCACCATTGACTTCATTTAAGAGCCATATGTGCAGTTTATCAAGAGAATATAAATCAAATGAATTCATTATGAAGGTTATTTAGACCTTGTCCACTCATTTTACAATGCTTTTTTTTGCCGACCTCATTTTACAATATATAGAAAACACATAATTTTTAACACTGAGTAATAATTACATCATTGTATAATGTCTAATTCTATTAGATACGATGATGAACTACCTGCAATTGGATTAATGGACAGGTTTTACCTACATTATTCTGGAACCTCTGATAGACTTTGCATCCTATAAACTACAATAAATTGTATAGTCTGGGATTCAAACCCCAAACCTGGGTGTAAAATCTTTAAAGCTCAACCACTAGGCTATGGCTCTAAATATTTTTTTCTCTATTTTTAATGGTTGGGTTTTTTTTTGTAACACATACTTTCATTCGTTCAAATTATACATGCAAAGTTTAGTGGATGACTAGCAGAGGAACAGAGGACCAAGGCTTGCTTTACCAAAGCATCAGCATCCTTGTTGTTTTCCCTCTGTATCCATGCAAAAGATACGAACTCAAAAGATAAAACAAAAGATAAAACATCAGCAACAAACTCCATGTAACGCAGGTGGTGCCTTCTTTGATTTAAGTGCTTGAACAAGTTGTTGAGAATCTGATTAACAATGGAGGTGCTTGATTCCAAGCTTTTGACACTTTGTTAGAGCTTCTGTAAGTGCCATTCCTTCTGCAAGAGTGGTGATGATACGTAGTCACAGTTTGCCATGAATGGAGAGATCATTCTTTCATGCTTAGCAACCTAGCCAAATCCCACCACATTGCTCTTTGCTTTCCAAGCAGCATAAATTTTAACTACACTTGTGTTTGTGTTTATCTGAATGGTGATACGTCGGGAGAGCTATTGGTGATGCTCTGTTCTCCAAGCCATTCAAGGGCAAAGCAAATGGCCATTGACATTGTTTACTTCGCTGATGATTTTTTTCATGTTAAATTTAAGATTGTTTCTCGATCTCCATATGGACCATATTATCGAAGAGGCCAATCGGCCCGATACAATTCCAGTAGGGGGTAGGCATTCTCTTTCGCAGAGCGATGGCCAAATTTCATTTAAATCTAACTTTCTGCTGAAGTCACTGCTATTAGCAAAAGGAGCAAGGTTCCATACTGACATGAGGGTTTTTATAAAATTTAGGGATCAAATCCACAAGGAGCATGGACACACAATAACCCTACGAACCCTACGAACTACTCTTGCCAAGAGAGGTCAAATTGTAATATTTAGGAATCGAATCCACAGGGAGCATGGAAACACAATGAACTCAATACAG
>CAJHQP010008057.1:0-28910 GCA_905132765.1 Moricandia arvensis
GAGTAGGATAATCTTCTGTACGGGCGGTATGTTCGTATGGGCATAGTGAATGTGGGTCCTTCTCTGAATCGTCAGCGGTTTGGGGGATGGGAATCCTGAAAAAGGAAACCCTGAAAATAACCCAAATCCCTAAAAAAAAAGGCAAATAGTAGGGTGGGGGTAAGCCCCCCCAAATCTTTTTTCCAAGCATTTTTTGAAAAATCAATGAAAAAAAGGAAGGTGAAAGGAAATGGGATCCCTTTTTGCCCCGAAGTTTTTTTTTTTGCCCCCTGGCATTTTAATTGGACGAACAAAATGCAATGCAAAAAACATGCCGATGTACCAGTGACTGTTTTTCTAGTTAGGGATTCAATTCATGTCTTTTTTCCATTTGTTTTATAACAGTGATCCATATATATATATATAGAGATATACATGACAACTGGGCTAACCACTTTACTTAATCAGAATCGGATTAGATTACACCCAGCCTTCTAGAAGTTTTTCAGTTATCTTCTTTCTTTACAAAATCTTTTTAGATTTCCGGGTTTTAACTTCTCTTGATGTTCCACCAAAAAGTCCCATGGATTTCATCCTTCTAGTGATTCTAATGCATGCATAAATCAGGTGAGAATGCAGGTATGTTCAGCTAGAGAATAACCTAATGCCTTTTACTGATAGATTTTCTCATTCACATAAAAGCAGAGGCAGTCCTCAGCCTTGTTCAGGTCAGCGTTCACAATGATCATGATATGTGAGAGTTAGGTCAGGATACGCTACCTGAGCCTTTTAGGATGGGTTTGAGTTTATACTTTTGAGCTTTCAGCTCTGCTCCAGGAATCATCAGTCTGAGATGGCTGGACTGACGGGTTGTTGAGTCGGGTTGTTCGGCTGTATGGCTGTCTCGCTGTTCCTCACCTCAGATTAGATCGCCACTAAGGCTTTCCATATCTCCTAGTTGAATCGCAGGAGCTGGCATGGTATCAGCATCGATATTTTCTCAACTCTACTCAGCTTCAGCTCTGATTAAGGCGAGCTCAGAGGTGCATGCTGTTTCGTAATCTCCTCATATTCATGCCCTTCATGGGGTTCCAGAGGATTCCTCTTTCCTGACAATGAAGGTCTGTCCTCCAACATTAGTTTGCTCAGCATCTGAATCATCTCAAACATCATCAAATGATGCACCCAGATGAAGGTCGATCTTCCCTTTTGGGACATCTATGATGGCTCCAAGGTGCTAGGAACGGTCTGCCCAAGGATCAGCGGGATCCTTCGACTCTTTCAGTTTCCAGAACAACGAAATCAGCTTGGACAAGTGTGTTTGGCCAACCAAGATTGCAGATCTTCAAAGATTCGCATACTGGTGGATTTCACTGAGCGGTTAGCAAACAGCTAAAGAGACATCCTGGTAGGTTTGAAAATTTGTTGTACCCAAGACGCCTAGCACAGAATCGGCATCTAGTTTTTGCTTGATGCCTAAATCAACTGAGTGAACGAAGATAGACTGTTTCTTTCCCAATCTGGATTGAGGAGGGACAAATTTCCCTGGATCACGCTGTTTCTTGATCTTGCCGATTCTGGAAGACTGCACTACACTCCTTTAGAAACGACCATGAATTCACTACTCGTCAGATTACCTTTCCCGAGATCAGTCCTTTAAATAGCTTTCGCATGGATGGTGTCATCTGGATCGCACTCATCAAAGGGAGTCCTAGCTGTGAGTTCCTCTAATCTTTATGCACTTCATCTTCCTCATTTATCGTTACGAGTAGCTTTGGCTGGAACAGGGAGCGGTACCTTAGGAACATAACTGACTGAGCAGGGGAAAGTTACGGGCAGTAGGAGGAAATCTCAGCAGGTCGCTTTCGTCAGTGCAAACAGTCTCAAATAAGGCTGTTCCTTCGCTGTTTCTTCACTGCTGTGGTAAACTTGCAGGTGTTGTTTCGACTTCTTCTGTTTCCCGCTTTCTCAGACCGGCTGTATACTTCTTATTACTGGATCAGTAAGCGTGCTTCCCTCCTTAGTGTGACAGCATTACCTCCTTGGATTTTTACTATTCTTCGCAGGGAGTGTTTCTTTTGCTGTCTCTTCCATTCTCGCGGTCTGGAGCAAACTGCGAATGTCCTCTGTCTCATGTGAATTGGAATACGCTGACGTACTTAGCACTCAGATCATCAAACATATGGTTATCCTCATTTGATGTTGTTGTGACCTGAATTCAATGCTTTGGCCTTGCATTGTTGTCTGGAGGCAGCTGCTGCAATCATCATAGCAAGACTGCTTCCATCTCATCTTTGGACGGCAGCATGTGCGAGTGGAATATGACTGCTGGTTGTCGGTTTCTTTTGGGCATGAAACTCGGCTGTTCTATCGGCTGGCTGAGACAAAGGTCCTTCCCTGATAGTTTGGTTGTTGTTCCCTGATATCTCTAGTATTCTGGTTCTGGCTGTTCTAGAAAGGGTTTCAGTCGCTCCGTTCTTCTTTAGGATTATTGAACACGGTGAGCTGATTGTCCTGACATTGTGGGTTCGGGTTGTGTTCTTGAATCTCCATCCTTGCCATGTCACATAGCTCACTTCATTCATTCCTCGAGGCAGACTGTTTCACTTCTTTGTTTACCATTCTGATTGACCAGTATTTTTTCCGGTGTATGCTTCTTCCATGATGAACACCTGGTTTTGAATGGTTTCTTTAAGCAGCTGATCCATCTTAGCTGTCAACTCGTCATCGTATCTCTGTTGTCAACACTGTTCACCTTCTCAGTCGATCATTATCCCTGTTGCTTATCATCAGAACTTGGAAGCCATATTCTCAAAGCAGTTTGAAGGCACGCCTAGGTTTGATTGGTATGAAATCTCCATTACTGGCTGAGTCAAAAGCGTTCTAGCTTCCTATGCCCATTCCATCCGTAGAACACTCCCAAGGAGGTAAGTCATCGCTCTATAACCATGATTAGGGCAGTCTCTACGGTAGAGGTTGAATCAATCCCAGGCATGCACCGAACGGCTCATTAGCATGCTGTTTAAAGGATGTGATTGCTTGTGCCTTAGGGATGCGCTCTGGACTTCGTGTAGAAGTGGGTGAGGAAAGGCAGATCGGACCTGTTCCCAGGTGGTGAGTCGATCCGGTCTGGTAGAGATCGAGCAGCGGAGCAGCTTCCCATCCAGAAGATAAGTTTACAAAGTACACTTATATGTAATCTGGTGCAACTCTGTTCGCCTTTTGTGAACCGCGCAATCTTCTCAAGATTTCGATATGATCAATAGGGATTTCTGCAGGGAGCCCATTAAAGATCTTTCTCTGGCATCCAGGCGTATGAGAGCAGGTTTGATCTCAAAGTCTTGAAGAGTGCAGGGTGGGAGGTGTGATGGCAGGGCGTGTAGCAGGTAAGTTGTGGGAGGGAGGTTTCTCTGCCCTATTGGAAACAGCTTCTTCCCGCTGCTGTTGATTGCTGCGGCTGGTTCTGATGTCTGCTTGGGCTGGCAGCCTTGCTGCGTTCGGATGGTTTCTGCTCTGCGTCATTTGTTGTTGCATTATGCGATTGCAGCCTTGCAAGTTCTCTGATTGCGCTGGATAGGCCATTGTGGTGTCGTAGGCCCTTTGTTGACAGGGTTCTGTCTTTCTAATCTCGCTCAGTTCCTCGTTATCTGAATTGCGGTAATGGTCCTTGTGTATTTTCTCCGAGTATGTCTATGGTCATTACACCCTGGTATCATGAGCTGCAACACAATGATAATAAAAACGAGTTAGATATCTTAGACTAGATATAAACGCGAGAATATAGGTAAAAAATCTGGTCGGCGGCCGTCGCAACGGCCGCCAAAACTTGCTACACTAATAAATGATCCTTGCTACTGTCAAGTTAACAGTTGTATTATTAGTACTTTAGTTCAAATCCAGAGGACCAGTCTAACACTTTATTTCTATGAGTTTAAATTCTAGCTAAGAAGACAAATACTGGTTTTAAGAATTTAGGTGACTTAGATTGACAGTTAAAATAAGGATGTTCTAAATGCGATTTGGTATGTAGCCGACCTAGGGGTTCTAAATGCGGGTTATTGATTTAGCCAAATCAGTTTATTCAAGCACAGGTTTACACAATCTAGAACATCGGATCTCTCACTGCTCCAACCCAACTGTCGTGGTGAGGATCCTTTGCGGAACCGGGAAGTCACCTAAGGCTGTCCGCTTGGGATCAGTAGGCGGCTACAAGCTTTAGAGTTCATGTCGATTAGTTTCACTTAATGCTCTATATCTACTTTTCGCTGATTAAGACATTAAGCTCATTCATATAGTCAAGTTATCTCCTGACGTGGTTAGTTAGGCGATGAACAGCAAGCATCTAGCTATTAAGTGATCGCAATTAATGCAAGCAATAAGGATTAATATGAATGAAGAGCCAATAAATGATCGGCTTTATCTATGTTTGGCTTGATTTATTCAATACCCTAACCTAGGCAAGCCTAGATGACTACTCAATCATGATGCAGTGAACAGAGGCATTAAATCTGCAAATAAACTACTATACGACAAGAGTAGAAGAACAAAAGGTTTAGGATGATCTTCTCTAGGTAAGATTGGAGCCTTCTCCTTACAATTGCAAATCACCAAAAAACAAGTTAGGTCTCTTGTCAAGAACTAGCGTAAGTCGTCTAGAAAATAATAGAGCGAGGTTTTATTTATACGGGAGGCCGCCAATAGTAAGAAGAAAATTAGGGCAACAAGGCTTTAATTCTGAAATTAGGAGGTACATATTCGTCTGGAACAGTCATCGGATGCACCCGTCGCCTGTTCCGTCTTGAGAACAGTCTCAGGAGACTGGTTCCTCTGAGTGTTCTCCGGCATGGGATTACTCCTAAAAAAGACATCTTCTCATTCATGCTGCCCTTCTTTCTTACTCTTTCTATCAATCCAGACTGAAAGACCACAAGAGACTAGACTAATCATGGTTTAGAGTCTTGAATCAATATAAAAACATATTTAAATGATGTGAAAAAACCCAATATATCACCACTTCGTTTTTGTTGTGAGAAATTGTTTTGGTGGGCAGGATTCAATGTTGAGCTAGGTGTTCTTTGACTGCATGATGTTTGTGTATTCCCACCATTTATCTGATTCCTGAAATACTTTAAGTTTGGCATTATAATGGTTTAGATCCATAAGTCTGAAATTTTTTTAAATGCATCAAGCACTCTAATCGTTTAGTTTTAAAGAGTGTTTATCCAGGTGTATTTCATTCTTTCATCAATGAATGTGGAACAAAATATCTTATAGTTCTCTTTATATAACAAGGAGCAGTCCCAAACATCACAAATGAACAAGATGAAACATTTTTCATAGAATGGTACCGACCTGCTTTAAAGATTGTGTCTTAAATGTTTACAAAAAATGCATGTTTCACACTCATTATTTTTAAACATGACAACTGTAACAGATTAAACTAAGAGGCTAATATGGGGATGACCTAATCTACATGCACAAGTGCATCATTATTCCAAAGGCCGAACAGAACTAAATGAAGTAACTAGAACTGGACACAGAAGTTATGTCTTCAAGCATTATACAAGGTACATTGGTTACTCCTTTCCTATCAACTTACTGCTCTCCAAGTATCCTGAAACTTCACATCATTAGGACTAAAGATCAACATTGCATTGTAATCAGTAAGTGGCATTTTCTCTAAGAGCAGATAAAGATTTGAATAAACTCAGGCATATAGAATTCTTTTACTTTCTTTCATCAAATAGTTTTAATAGTTCCAATTCCTTTTATTGTTACTCTATCACGCATTTGCATCATCACATGACCATAAGCAGTCTATATCTTTTAAAATATGTGTGTCTCTTATTCATGTGATGAGAGGCCCAGAACGCAACAACTAAAGGTCTAGGTTAGAATACTAGAGCATAATCTGATCTATGTGACTTCTCCTAGAGCATTTACTTGATAAGAGTCCTTAGGAGTATATGAGCAGTAAAAGAGAGTAACCAAGATGTCCTTCGAAGTGAATGTACCATACTCTTAAGAAGCTTTGATGAGGGCATAATGTCGACCCTCCTTATGTAAGGCTCTTGTCCATTTTCTTTGCTGAAGGTGTTTGTTGTTGATGCCATGCCTTTCCTTCACCTTACCACGCATGGTAGAACCATTTTCCAGAGACCAGTTCACTGTTCATTAGAAAGGTGAGCTCTTGCCTCCTCTCCTTCATGAAATTGTTGGATTTGAGGTGGGGATGAAGAATCCAGACTGACTTCCTTTTGTGACCCGGCTTCTTGCAATGATCACAGTTCCTCCAAAACTTCTATCCTCACCATACCTCCTTTCCTCAGGCTTATTCATTGCCTTGTTTGCTTGGAGTGACTTCTGCCTTGTTTGCTAAGGACATATCATCTCTTCCTCCAAACAGCCATGTGACCCTCTTTCTTTATGGATTTGAGCACAACTTCCTCCAAAGATGCAGCTTGGATGACCTCAAGATGTTGCTTGATCAGGTCATTGTAAACATGATTCAGGGTTAGTTGCAAGCCAAAGACTTGATCTTGCTCTCTCCTTTCCATGATGACCTCTTGATCCATTGTATTTGGTGTCAGCATCTCGAGTTCAGACCATAGAGCTTCTGAACTTCCCCAAGTGCTTGGTGAACTCCACCTCTTCCTGCACAAGTGTATTGATGGCTCTCTTTACTTCAAACACTCGACTCAGATTATTATGTGTTCCATAGACCTTCTCGAGTGTCTCCCATAGATCCTTTTCTGTCTCATAGTAGCTATAAGCTTCAAGGATTGAAGTCTCAAGAGAAGCTTGCAACACAGTAACCACTGTCATGGTCTTCTTGAACCCACTTGTTTTCATCAGCTAAAGCAAGCTGAGTGACTCCTCCTTCTTCTCGAGTAACTGGTTTTGGAGGTCTATCTGTGATGTGATTCCATAAACCCTTGCTCCCAATAGCAGTTTTCACAGTCTCGACCACAAAAGATAGTTCCCACTCCCTTTTAAGATCACTGGTATCACCAAACATCTGTTACCGTCCATCTTGTTCTGAGTTACCAAGATCTGGAAAAGCTTGAGTCTTTGTATGAAGCTGAAGAACAGTCATGATAGAAACCATAAAGGTTGAGACTTTGAGATGAACAACCCAGAACAACTTCAGATCTCCTCACCAGTAACCTTCAATCTTCAACCTTTTCCTTGGATCTCCAAAAAGCTTCGACCTTTAACCCTTAACAATGAAGAACACAAGCCCAAATTATCATGAACCTGGCTCTAATACCATAAAATGTTTAGAGAATAAGAGAAAAGAGAGTTGGATCTTAGACATAAATGAAGAGAATAGATAGAATGAAGAATGAATTGAAGAACTTTATTTAGGAACCCATTTCAACCAAGGAGTATTAAGAAACCCAGAACTGTCCAAGGTCTTTAGATCTGAGTACAAAGAGGGCTTTATAGCCAAGGTACAAATATTAGGGTTTTGGAAAGGAGACAAAGATATTTTAGGCTGTAGTGAACTGTGCTTGCGCATACCTACAGCACCAAAGTTCTCAATACATGTTTTTCAAATCGCCAACTTTGGGTACCGTAGGTAATATGCCTTTTTCTTCAAAAACTGTCCTTTTCCCTATAGCATCAAAGTGCACAATGTTGTTTTCTGAAGTTCTCACTTTGACGCTATAGGTAATCTCCTCTTTTGCTCACTTTGTCTTTTGTCCTCTTCTCTTAAGAGTTTTGTCTTCTGCCCTATTTTTTGCACAGACCTCAAAAGCCTTCAGTTCAATATAAACTTCTTATTGCACCTAAAATTAACACATAATATGCTTGATTAGGTGATTGTAGGATGGATTTAGGTTCAGGAGAAGGCTGAAGACCTTGTCTTGTTCATATCTTTCCTTGATAACCTCCGGATCAAAGGAGAAGGGTCCTGAGCACATCCATCTCTACCCATAAGCTTCTGAACTTGCCCAAATACTGATTGAACTCTACTTCCTCCTGGGTCAGTATTGATCTGAAACAATAAAGAAGAGAAGACAGGGAAATCGGCCAATTCCTACGTCAACAGAGGCCATAGGTCCGATCAGTACATAAACATGTCACTTGTGCGAAAACATACATCAACCAGTAAAAAATTCAATTTCCATTACATGAACTTTCAAATTTTGGTTTTAACATACATTGACCTAATTTCCGTTAGTCAAACGTTACAAAATGAGTTCTCGTTAACCCCGGTAACATTTCCAAGTATATGAAGTTTTACCTATAAGATTTAGAGTTTAAAATTATTTTATTTTATTATTAATAGTTTTATTTAGTTATTTTCAAAGATTTTAGATAAATATGATGGAGTTTGCTAAATTTGATGTGAGTTGGGTATTTCTTGTCTCTTTTGTATCCTAAATATCCGAACCTGACCCAGACACGAACATGGCCTCTGTTGATGTAGGAAATGACCAAGTTTTTTGTTACCGGGTTAAAGACAACTCATATTTTGTACGTTGACTAACGGAAATTAAAACAATGTATGTTAAAAACCAAAATTTGAAAGTTCATGTAAGAAAATTGAATTTTGTACTAGTTGATGTATGTTTTCGCACAGGTGACGTGTTTATGTACTGATCGGGACCGTTGGCCTCTGTTGACGTATGAATGGCCGATTTCCCGACAAAGACATAAACAACAGAAGGAGATCAAGAGAGTGATTCTGAAGCAACCAAGACAAGATAGTCTGTACAAGGTGTACGGATGATCTCTAGACCTAACACTATCTTAGGGCGCAAGGCAAGTAAGATATATGTCTAAGGAATATTCTGGAGACTCTCTTAAAGCTCTGGATGATTTAAATAAAGTCCTGGAGTGCCATTGGGACAAGAGGGAAAAGAGACAAGGGAAACTCACATGTTTTTGCTAAGGAGAGAGAAGCAGACGAGATGTCACTCTCAGCTCCTCTAGCCGAGCCCCTTTTGTCCCTACTCTCTCCCATTTGTTTATTGTTTATTCTGTCTGGATGTATCTCTATTTAATGAACCCTAAGTGTCTAAATGAAAGTAATGAGACAGAACCCCTCTTTCTCTGCTTACTCTCTCGTCCAAAAATCCTATTCTCTCTCTCTCTCTCTCTCTCTCTCTTAAACAAATAAATAAAGATTAAAACTTTCTCATCCATTGGTGTGCCCATAAGCTATTATCAGTTCATCCTCCTCTCTCATGTTTGTCCTGAAGAAAGAAGGTCAGTGGAAGCTTGTCCAAGCCATTCTTCTCTACTGTCCAAGGAGAAACCTTTGAAGAAGGAAGCTTTCAACTTGGATCTTAGTGTGGTGAATCAAACATGAAGAAAGGTTGTGTCTTTGGCATGATGGGGTCAAGGGGAAGGTCAAGCCAAAGAAGGAGATGTTGGTTCCCAAACCAACTACCCAAATCTGTCCATTCATGAATCAGTTAACCATGAGGTTCAAGGAACCAGCCTAGGTTCCTTAATTGTAAGATAACTCCCTTTCCTTATATAAAGCTTGAGACTTTTTGATATGGCCGTGTGTTTGTGGTGGTGTTCATGTCCTGAGGATCATATAGAGCTTGCTAGTTGCTGTCCCAGGATGCTTGAAGATTTTGTGTGGTGTTTTTGATGTTAAAGGCCATTCCTTGTTCACTGCTTGAATGTGTATTAGGGTGCTAGATTGTATATCTGCTCCAGTGATTACATTCATGACTGATTAGAACTTGTTAAGGTGTTCTTCTATCATCATTCACTGGATTGTTATTGCCTAAGTTAATGCATTCAGATTAAAGTCAGATGCATATTAAGGAATTGTTTAAAATTATTTGAGTAGCTTGTCTTGAATCTGATATGATCTTGCTTGTGCTTAGAGAGTTTTCTTGCCAAGATTAGAACTTGATAATCTCTTGTTTAATCTGTTGAATAGCTTAATACATTAGTGATCAAACTAGATGGTTTTCAAGGTTTGATCCTAATACAAATGTGGCCTAATATGTTCTGGAATTTGAGTGTTGTACAGGGACATAAAATGTTCAGTGTCTAACCAAACCAAGTAAGAAAAGGCGTTGCCCATTGATAAGCAATGGAGAGATTGCTTGTGTGTAGAGATGGTGGCGTTAAGACACTGTTGTGGAAGTAGTGTGTTGCTAGTTCAAGCGGCACACAAGTAGGAGTGGTCATCACTTAAGTCCATCGATGAGTGGGTGACCAAAGGCACTAGATTAAAGAAATGGTGAACATGGTTTTCGGTTTCTCTTGAGATCATTCCAAGTGTGGACTCAAATGTCAGCCAAACTGGAGAAAGAAACTCAAGAGAGCTACCAGAAGTACCATCAAGCTCAGTAACCTGTTTTATTCCCACTATTGCAAGTCCAAGAAGAAGACCAACCAGGTCAGAATCAAGAGGTTTCATTGGTGGTTCGTGTGGGGGTTAAGCATCAAATCCAAAAGAGGATGGAGGTGTTCCTCATTAGCTGTGTCATGAAGATGTCTGTTTAGCAGTAATGACTAGAGAAGAGTTGGGTTTAAGGAATCAGCCCGGATTCCTTAGTTGTAAGCAAACCTCCTATCCCTTAATAAGTGTTTATATTTTGTTATCCATTGAGTGAGTTTGTCCCAGGATCTCCTGGCTTATTTATTTCATTGTTTTGATATCTGATTGTTATTGCAGTAGCTTATACATCATAGATTTCTTGAAGCATTTAAAAGATTATCTAAGCTTTTGCATCATTGTGTTGATTGTCTATCTTGCATAAGCATCAGAGTGGTTGTTTAGGATTGTTTTGTGCATTGTAGTAACTCCAAATCGCCATGAATGTGTTGTAGAGCGGAGTAGAATGTCTCTTCTACTTGCATCATGAGAATTGATAGGCTGCTTTACATTCATAAGCATCTAGGTAGTGATTCAATCCGGTTCAGTGCTGCTTGGGATGTTAATGACATAGTTAATCCATCAGAGATATCAAGTAGGATCTAGAAGTTTGTCTAAACTACTTGAATCTATGGTCTGATGAAACTATTGTTCATTAACATGTCTATTCATTTCTTGCATTCTGCTTAGATTGTTTAGGATAGATCATATAGTTGCTAGTTCATTCAGATTGAAACTATTACATTCATATGGTTACTGTCCAAGTCTGTTGGATTCATAGCTTCTCTCACCATGATTGTTATAGCATCGAGTAGTATGTCTCAGTTATTTGTATTGTAATATTGAAAAGTTTTGTTGAAGTTGCATAAGCATATTGGTTATGGTTCATTCTGAGTCATATTATCTTGTTTTGCTATTGTCTTAGCTAATCTCTTGTATTCTAGTAGCATTTTGAAGCATGTCTAAGCTACTGGTTTTATGGTTTTTATTAAGCTAATGCTAATTAGTATCTGTTGCATTGGCATTTTACTTAATATGTCTGTAATATGTTGCATTCATATATGGTGCATTGAAAATCTAGCCTAGTTGCAAGTGCATTGTTTCAATCTTGCATTGCATCTAGAGAAAGTTAAGTTTGTTTAAGTCTTGTTCTTGTGGTTTGCTGATTTCAAGAATTTGTTTTGTTGAGGCATTGGTGATCAAACCAGATGTGTGATCTTGGTTTGGTCCCAATGGGATGATCTAATCTTGTATTGAGTTGTGGTGATGTTAGGTACGCATGAAATGATACAGTGACAAACCACAGTGACAAGAAAAATGTTTATTGCCATTGCATATCACATTGGACGAGTCAGTCCCCAAACTACAAGAAGTGTAGTGTGACTGAGTATGCAGTGAGAGGTTGATGCCATTGTATGATACCAGTTGGACATGTTAGTCCCAAAGTCTACAGGAAGTGTAGAGTGGAATATCATACAATGAGAGATTACCTTGTGAGGGCTCTTAAGGTGATTCAAACACCATTAGTTCCTGGTCTAAGGAAGAGAGCCAAAACTCACAAGGGTTAGCACATCAAGTCTAGTTAAGACTGATGGTTTAAGGACATGGAACTGCATACACTCATCAAGCTTAGCTCCTCCCCTAGTCTCGGAGTAAGCCTGAGGGGGAGTCTAAATATGCATTGTCCAGGGTCTGTCAAGCCTTTCCAAGGACTTCAACAAAGGATCATTCAACCGGATCTAGGCAGTGGCGTGTATATGCAAAGAGGCTGTTCAGAGCAGTCTTGGTTGTGTGTGTACGAAAGCTCAGTTCAATGTGACCTCTATTGTGAGGTGATGGAAACTAAACCTGAAGGATCCACACAACCTCCCATCAAGTTGGCGTTGCCATGAAGAGGTTGCAACTGGCCGAGTGTGAGGGATTCAAGTGACAAACCAGTCACTCCTCATCAAAACAAAAGGGAAGTAACTTGAACTCAAATTAATTCAAGCCATTAATCATTTCTTTCAAAAGTCTCGAAATGATACTTAAAAATGCTTGATTAAATTGATTATGATTTATGTGGTTTAATGGAATGAGTACTTGTGCATTTGCCTTAGTTAAAACCATCACTGATATCTTGCATCATTTAGAAGAAGGTCTAAGTTGCTTGTGTCACTGATTTTGTTGAGACTATTGTGCTGTGCTTTAAGGTTCTTTCTGGTTGAACCAAATGAAATGGTTGATAAGTATTGATGCACCTTTGGGATAATGTATCAGGTACCTTTGCTTGGACCTCACTGAAGATGATCCTGGTCGTTTCCTATCTTCTCTAAGGTGGGTTTGAAGTCAGTTGAGAGGGCGAGACCCAAACTAGAGTTATGAAGAGGCCAAGCTGAGTTCTATGTGTCTGCATGCCATGTGTTTGTTGCTGCACTTGTTTTAGGCCACAGTACAGAGTTCTTTGTGTCCAACCACACTGGTTCTAAGACAAAAAGATTCAATGGCCAATCTCTAGGCCTTGAAGGATCTTACTCTTTTCCTTGCCAAGGTGTTATCCCTAAGGAGGGTTTTCTTTGGTAAGGTTTTTAATGAGGAGAGACTTCAGGGTTCCAAGTTTGACTTAGGATCTATAGAGTCAAGCTTGAGGGGGAGTGTTAAACCTGAAGAGAGAAATGAACCACTAAAGGCCATGTGCAAAGTTAGGGCCAAAACCATTAGAAGTCTGATCAAGGACTAAAGAGGGTCTAGAAGCTTATGCTGAGCAAGAACAAGGTTCAAGAAGGGCATATAATCAAGAATGAAGTGTTTGGGAAGATTTGGGAGCCATTGGACAAAATGTGCAAAGTTAGGGTCGACCGTATGGACTGTACGGACCGTACGGACATGGTCGACCCAAAACACTTCCTGGTTCGACTTTTGGGAGAGTTTTGGGCGATGTGGAAAATCCGGGTTAAGGTGTAGGAATGGGCGGTTTGTACGGTCGAGCGATGGAGCAGTTTTGGGATTGTCTTCGGTTTGATCAATTTAAACCAAACCAATTCAAATCTCTTGTGACCGTTTAAGGCTAAGGCGGCAATGAGATATTTGGGTCAAGATGGATTAGAAGAATACGCTCTCAAGATGCTTATCCAGAAGAAGGAAGGAACCTGGACAAATCATTGGCAAGGTTCATGTGCATTGGTGGCCGATTCCTGGCCAAGCTTTCCTAGGCATGCCCAGGCTGTCTCCAGTCTGTCTAAAGACCATCTGGCTTCATCCAAACCGTCCATCCTCTCAAGCTTTAACAGCCCTTAGATATAGGTTAATGTTTGCTTCTTGTATTGCCTATAAAAGGCCCCTTGTGTTGAGTGTAAACAATTAAGGGAGTGAGTGGGGTTTCCCCTCCTCCTTCCTAATCTTTTCTGGGTTCTAAACCTTTGTTCTTGAGTCTCTTATTGTCTGGTTCTCTAAGTCTCACGAATATCTCCTTAGTCTACTTATTCTTTTAGTCTCATCCGCAATTTATTTCTTCCATCAATCTCTTCTCACTTTGATACAAGTCAAGACAGAACCTGTTAAGGTTAGATCAACACACACACGACCAATACTTTGTAAATCGCACATGCCTGACCTTATGGCAGTCCACCTCTATATGTTTGGTTCTCTCATGGAATACTGAGTTGGATGCAATGTGTATGGCCGCCTGATTATCACAGTGCATTGTAATGGGTGTAGTGATCTCTATACCCAAGTCCCCTAGCAGTCCCTTGATCCATATGAGTTCACTAGTTAGCTTTCTCATAGATCAGTATTCTGCCTCAGCACTTGAGCAAGATACCACCTTCTGCTTCTTGCTTTTCCATGTGACCAAGTTTCCTCCAATGAAGGTGCAATAGCCTGTGGTTGATCTCTTATCAACTCTGTCTCCAGCCCAATCCCCATCACAATATCCTACAACTTCAGTACTTTTGTTGCACGCCATCCACACACCTTGACAAGGAGCCTCTCTTAAGTATCTCAAGATCCTCTCAACCATGTTTCCTGTGATGAACTTTGGGAGCTTGCATGTGTTGACTCACTTGGTTCACAGCAAAGCACACATCTGGACGAGTAATGGTTAGGTAGATTAGCTTTCCAACCATCCTCTTATACTTCTTGACATCTTCAAAGGGTGTATCTTTAAACTCCCCCTCTCGCAGTACCTTCTAGCCTTCTTCCAATGGAGTTTTGGCTTGTCTTCCTCCAAGGTTTCCTGCCTCATTTAAAATGTCAAGTGTGTACTTTCTTTGGGATAGGGAAAAGCCCCTCTCTAG
Organism: Moricandia arvensis; assembly: GCA_905132765.1. Classification (NCBI taxonomy): domain Eukaryota; kingdom Viridiplantae; phylum Streptophyta; class Magnoliopsida; order Brassicales; family Brassicaceae; genus Moricandia; species Moricandia arvensis. Next base: position 14,608 of record CAJHQP010008057.1, read on the forward strand.
ATCGGCATATTTCAATCCCAAGGAAGTACTTTAACTTTCCTAAATCCTTAATATCAAATGCTGTTTTAAGAAAGGTTTTAGTTGAGATGATACCTCCCTTGTCACTACCAGTGATGATAATGTCATCTACATAGACAAGAATGACTACAATCCCTTACTGGCTGGTTAGTGGAAGAGTGTATGATCAGCTTCAGATTTCACAAAGCCTTTTCCATTGAATGTTGTGCTCAACTTGTGATACCAGGCCCTTGGTGATTGCTTCAAGCCATAGATTGCCTTCTTTAACCTTAGAACATTTCCTGGTTTTACAAGACTCTCTAGGCCAAGAGGTGGTCGCATGTACACTTCATCTTCCAACTCTCCTTGTAGGAAGGCATTCTTCACATCCATTTTCCATAGCTCCCATTCCACGTTAACAGCAATTGAGAGGACAATTCTTATTGTATGTAGTTTAGCCACTAGAGCAAATGTATCAATGTAATCCTCTCCATAAGTTTGAGTGAATCCCCTTGCTACTAGTCTAGTCTTCTTTCTCTCTGGTTTCCTTTTGGCTAGATACTTGATAGTGAAAATCCATCTAATTGTTACTGCCTTCTTTCCTTTATGAAGTTCAGCTTTATATCATGTATAATTTGCTATCATGGCATCAGTCTCTTTCCCAAGTATCTCTCTCCACTCCTCATGTTCCATAGCTTTCTGTTATGACCTCGGTATCCATTCTTGATCCAACTAACTGATGAAGGCTTGATGTTCTTCTGGATATTGAGCCAGGGAGCATGTTGCACTGATTGGGTGAGTTACTGCCTCAGCATTGAAGTATACTCTTGTGTTGATCGACATTGATGCAGGGTTCCTGATCCTTGTACTTCTTCTGAGATGTTGTATCTGATCAGGTTCTGCCTCTGCCTCATTTGTTTCACTTGAATCTTCTGGTTGAGTCACATTTATTGTATCTGATGGCAACTCATCTTGATCATGAGCCATTGAGTTCCCTTCAGGATGTATCGTGTCATTGCCCCCCTTAGGATCAGGATGAGTAGCTGGAATGGTTTCCTTAGCAGGTTCCTCACCATGATCTGGTTCCTCCTTGTTCTCCGTAGGTTCCTTGGGCAGATTGATGCCAAGGTTTTCTAGAATCAGCGTCAGGTTGTTGACCCTATCAGAGGGAGATTGAGAGAGGTCCTTGAGTTCACTCCAACTCTTCTCATCATAATAGGATCTTGATTCCACAAATCTGACATCCCTGGAAATCATAACTTTCCTAGTGGCTGGGACATAGCACTTGTAGCCCTTCTAAGTTGGTGAGTACCCAATGAACATAGCATTTGTGCTCTTAGCCACCAGTTTGTTTCTTAGTTCACCTGGGATCAAAACAAAACACATACACCTAAAACACGCAAGTCATCTATAGATGGCCTAGTTCTGTTGAGTACCCCATAAGGTTATTTATCACTGACAACTTTTGTGGGAATTCTGTTGATCAAGTAAGAGGCTGTGCAACTGCATCTCCCCATAGTCTTTTAGGCACATTCATGTGGAACATCATGCTCCTGGTCACCTCCATTATATAAGTTTTAGAGATTCAGAGAGATTTTTGGAAGAACATAATGAACAAACTGAAGAACATGAGAGAGGAGAGCTTATTTTGTGGACATAAGAATACAGAGAGAGTAAAGTGTTTTCCTTGCTTTATTTAGGTTACACATGATACTTTAAATAGAGTAAGCCAGACAATAAAAGAATGAATAAACAATTGGGCTTCTGAAGATGCTCTGGCCTTCAGAAGATGCTCTGGACGTGCAGGGCAAACTCAGCTGGACATAAAGGGACATCTTCTTTGTTTCTTTCTTCCTTGGCAGATCATGTGACTTTGGTTTGTCACAAATCTCCAATAGCTCAGCAAGTTGTCTGCACTTGTTTATTTTATTCCAGAGGTTAGGGAGACCAGAGAAGATATTTAAATTCATCCCATTCCTTTTCTTGCCTTCCAAGACACTCTTAGGGCAAGCTATACGGACTGACTTGTAAGGTCAAGTTGTACGGACAAGCTTGCATCCTAAGTTAACTTGAATTTGCCTCTCTCTCTGGTTCCTCATTGCCTTAACCTTGTTATTCCTTCCTGACAACCAACATATCTTCAAGCCACTTATGTCTTCATGTCAACACTCCCCTTAAGCTTGACTATAGAGACTGGTCAAGCTTGATATCCATGAAGCATTCCCTCATTAAAACCTCAGCTAGGTAAAACCACTTGGGAGAGAAACCAAGCCAAGGAAAAAGAGTAGAACACTTCATGGACGGGAGATCAGTGACATGTGAGGTCTATGAGTCCAAGTTTTGGGTGAATGAACTCACAGACTTTAGTACTCGCAGCCTTAGTTAAGATATCAGCTAGTTGATCTTCACTTCTTGTATAGCATGGTAGGATGATCCTTTGCTCCACAGCCTGCCTTACCTTATGACAATCCACTTCGATGTGTTTAGTCCTTTCATGGAACACATTGTTGGATTTTATGTGTATTGCAGCTTGATTGTCACAATGCATTGTGATTGGTGATGGTGTCTCTATACCCAAATCCTTGAGCAGGTTCTGGATCCAAATGAGATCACTAGTGAGCTTCCTCATTGCTCTATATTATGCTTCAGCACTTGGGCAAGATACCACCTTCTGCTTCTTGCTTTTCCAAGTTACCAATTACCTCCAATAAAGGTACAATACCCGGTTGTGGACCTCATGTCCACTCTATCTCCAGCCCAATCAGAATCACAATACCCAACAATCTCTATGATGTTGTTGCAACCCATCCAAACTCCTTGTCCTGGTGCTTCTCTTAGATACCTTAGGATTCTCTCCACCATGTTCCAATGGTGAATCTTGGGAGCTTGCATATGCTGCCTAACTTGGTTGAGTTGCAAAGCACACATCTGGTCTGGTGATGGTGAGGTAGATGAGTTTCCCAACCATCCTCCTATAGTGTTGACATCTTCATAGGGCTTGTCTTCAATCTCCCCCTCACGCAATACTTTGTAGCCTTCATCTAGTGGATTTTTGGCTGCTCTTCCACCTAAGTCACCTGCCTCACTCAACAAATCAAGTGTGTACTTTCTTTGGGATAGGAACAGCCCCTCTTTAGATTGACATATTTCAATCCTAGGAAGTACTTTAACTCACCCAAGTCTTTGATATCAAATGCAGATTTAAGAAAGGATTTAGTTAAGAAGATAGCTTCCTTATCACTTCCTGTGATGATGATATCATCTACATACACTAAAATTACAACAATTCCTTGTTGGATGGTTAGAGTGAAGAGGGTATGATCAGCTTCAGATACAAACCTCTCCCATTTAGAGTGGTGCTGAGTTTGTGATACCAGCATGGTTGCTTTAAACCATAGATGGGTTCTCAGTCTAGACATTTCCAGGCTAGACAAGATGTCCTAGACCAGGAGGCGGTCTCATGTAGACCTCATCTTCAAGTTCTCCTTGTAAGAAAGCATTCTTAACATCCATTTGCCATAGATCCCACTCCAAGTTAACTGCCAAAGATAAGATGATCCTTATGGTGTGTAGTTTGGCGACTGGTGCAAAAGTATCAAGGTAGTCTTCTCCATAGGTCTTAGTGAAACCCCTTGCCACTAGCCTTGTTTTGCGCCTCTCAACTATACCATTCAGAATTTTACTTGATTGTGAAGATCCAACGGCTTGTTACAGCTTTGTTTCCTTTGGGAAGCTCCACTTCATACCAGGTATCATTGACAATCATTGCATTTGTCTCACTTCCAACTGATTCTGTCCACTCCTTATGCTCCATAGTTTCCTCATAAGACCTTGGAATGTATTCCTGGTCCAATTCTCCAATGAAGACTACATGGTCCTGAGGGTACTGAGCTAAAGAGCACACAACTTGTATAGGATGTGCTACTGCTTGGGAATTGAAGTACACCCTTGTGTTAATCCAGTTAGAACCTGGTTGTCTAATTATGGTACTTCTCCTTAGTGGTGGTTGTGCTTCTTCATGTGGTGCTTCCTCATCATCATCTGAAGATTTATTTTCATTTAACACTGAACCCTCTTGTTCTTGTTGCTCAGCTTGATCATGAGTTGTTGCTGATGTATCCTGTTGTGGCTTAGCTTGATTGTTATTCCCCCCCCCCTCATGGTTAAGGTGAGGAACCTCAATCTCATTAGTATTTGACGCAGCTTCAGTAGATGGTGTTGAGTCCCTCCTGGTGCCCTCTGGTTCAGTCTCCACCCTTGCTTCAGGCATACTTACCCCAAGACTTTCCATCACACGCCTAAGATTGCTTGCTCTATCAGAGGCTGAATGAGATAGATTTTCCAGGTCATCCCAACTCTTGTCATCATAATAACCTCTCGATTCTAAAAAATCACATCCCTAGACACCATGACTCTCCTAGTCTCTCGTGCATAGCACTTGTAACCCTTTTGGTTTGGAGAGTACCCAATGAACATTGCCCTTGTACTCTTAGCCTCTAGCTTGTTCCTTTGCTCTCTTGGTATCAAAACAAAACAAAGACACCCAAACACACGCATGTGATCTATAGAGGGTCTGGTTTTGTTGAGTACCTAAAAAGGAGAGTGATCTTGTAGGACTCTGGTGGGAATCCGGTTAATCAAATAACAGGCTGTCAAAACTGCATCTCCCCAAAACCTTTTGGGTACACTCGTATGGAACATCATGCTCCTGGCCACCTCCATTAGATGTCTATTGTTTCTTTCAGCTACACCATTCTGTTGAGGTGTGTATGGGCAGCTTGTTTGATGGATCACCCCATGCTTTGCTAAGTGTTGTTTAAATGCATTGCTTGTGTATTCCACTCCATTATCTGATCTAATTTTTGTTATCTTGCCATTGAAATGGTTAGATACATAGCTCTCAAATTTATAAAAGCTTCTAAGACCCTATCTTTAGATTGCAACAGTGTTATCCATGTGTATTTAGACTTCTCATCTATGAATGTCACAAAGTATCTATGATGTTCTCTAGATGCACATGGAGCAGTCTAAACATCAGAGTGAACGAGGTCAAAGCAATTTTTATAAATAGTACTTGATCTAGGGAATACATTTTTGCAATGCTTGCCTAAGATGCAAGCCTCACAATCACTCTTAAAGGAAATACTACGCAGCATGATGTTCGAAGCACCAGAATGGGGATGTCCTAATCTAGCATGCCACATTACATCTTTAGGTAAATTAAAATTGAATTTAAAGCATAAGATAAGTCGGATGCAAGCTTGGTGTCTTCAAGCAAGTACAAGTCTCCCTTGGACACCTTTGCCAAGCAACCTACTAGTTTCAATATCCTGAAACTAGACATCATAAGGAGTGAAGGTAACCTTGCAATTTAAGTCATTGGTTGCTCTCTTAATTGATAACAGGTTGGATGTGAAACTAGGCATGTAAAAGCTTTAGAATCTTTTTCAAATAACCTAAGATCACCTATCCCTTTGTGACTTTTATAGATGAAAAATCTAAGTACACATGGTTAACCTTGTTGAAGTCTAAGGATAGGGTGCTAGAAGCATTTAAAAATTTTCAAAGCTATATTGCTAACCAATTCCATGCCAAGATCAAGATATTTAGATCAGATAATGGAGGAGAATACACAATCACAATCTTCAAGCAACATCTTGCAGCACAAGGAATCATCCATCAAAAGCTTTAGAATCTTTTTCAAATAACCTAAGATCACATATCCCTTTAATTGGTACTCTTTCTCCATTGGCTATCCTAACATTTCCTAAGGCAGGAACAATGTTTTTAATCAAGTTTAGATCACTAATCATGTGGTGACTAGCTCCTGAATCTATAACTAAGGGTTTTGCCAATCTAGAACCAGCTAAAGCATTCAAGGAGATACCACTATGTGAAGCATGTAAAGAGGTACCAAGTTTGTTACCAGAGTTGTCCTTGAGGATCTTGATGAGAGCCTCAATGTCAGATCGCTTGATGGCTTCATCTTGAGTGGTCCTCAAGGTTGAGCAGTTAGTGGATGCTAAGGCCTTTCCCTCACCAGTTCCAGGTCCATTGGAGGGGCGCATGGTTCCTGGAGTAGATGGTTCAGCCATATCACCTGAGAAGTTGGCTCTTCCATCATTGTAAGGGGTCCTGAACTTCTGAGGTTTGAGGTGAGGATGGAGGAGCCAGCACTTGTTCTTTCCATGACCCTTCTTCTTGAAATGGTCACAAATCCACACCTTCTTGTCTTCAGCCTTAAAGTAACCTTTGTTTTTTCAACTCCTTCAGCTTGGTTTGCTAATACCAAGTCGCCTTTGCTTCCAAAGAGACCTACTGAGACTTGTTCCCTTTTGAATCTGGGCACACACCTCTTCAAGGGATGGAAGATTCTCACTCCTTAGGATGTGCTTGATTAGGTCATTAAAACCAGGATTGAGAGGAACAGCAAAGCAAAGACCTTGTCTTGTTCTTTCCTCTCTTTGAGCACATCATGGTCCACAGTAGCTGGTCTCAACATCTCCAGCTCTGCCCACAATGATCTTAACTTCCCAAAATGCTTAGAGAAGTTAGTGTCCTCTTTACTTAGATTGTTGATGGCTTTTTTGACCTCAAACACCCTACTTATGTTGTATATGTTACCATATACCTTCTGGAGAGTGTCCCACAGCTCTTTGGAAGTTTCACAGTAGGAGTAAGCTTCCAAGATTGAGGCTTCAAGGCTGTTCTGAATGACATATAGCACCATGAGGTCCACCTGACCCCTCTTTCCATCTTAATCAGCAACAAGCACCACTTCTTTGCCATCCTCTCATAGGATGGCCTTCTTTGAGGTCTTGCCTTCAACAACATGTTCCCAGAGTCCTCTGCCTCAAAGAGCAGTCTTGGCATGCCTTGACCACAGTAGATAGTTAGCTCCCTTAAGAGTAACTGGAGTCACAACCATTTTTGAGTTTTCCATCAGAAACAAAAAGAACAGCTCAAGAACAGCAAGAACAACTCAAGAACAGTTCAAGAACAGAGGGAAAAAGACAAGGATTTTAGAAAACAATCAGAGTAAGGAAAGAGATTTGCGGAATAGAAGAGAGAATAGTGAAGAGAATAGGTTTCAGGAGATTATTTTCTCTGATACCATATAAGTTTTAGACATTCAGAGAGATTTTTGGAAGAACATGATGAACAAACTGAAGAACATGAGAGAGGAGAGCTTATTTTCTGGACATAAGAATAGAGAGAGAGTAAAGTGTTTTCCTTGCTAGATTTAAATTACACATGATACTTTAAATAGAGTAAGCCATACAATAAAAGAATGAATAAACAATTGGGCTTCTCAAGATGCTCTGGCCTTCTGAAGATGCTATGGCCTTCTGAAGATGCTCTGGACATGCAGGGCACACTCAGCTGGACAGAGAGGGACAACTTCTTTGTTTCTTTCTTCCTTGGCAGATCATGTGACTTTGGTTTGTCACAAAGCTCCAACAGCTCCAGCAAGTTCGTCTACACTTGGTTATTTTATTCCAGAGGTTAGGGAGACCAAAAAAGATATTTAAATTCGTCCCATTCCTTTTATTGCCTTCCAAGAGACTCTTAGGGCAAGCTATACAGATTGACTTGTAGGTCAAGTTGTACGGACAAGCTTGCATCCTAAGTTAACTTGAATTTGCCTCTCTCTCTCTCTTGTTCCTCATTTCCTTAACCTTATTATTACTTCCTCACAACCAACATATCTTCAAGCCACTTATGTCTTCATGTTAACACATTAGATGTCGATTTTTCCTCTTTGCCACACCATTTGTTGAGGAGTGTAGGGGCAACTCGTTTGATGGATGATGTCTTGTGTGGCAAGGTGTTGCTTGAAGGTTGTGCTGGTGTATTCTCCTCCATTGTCTGACCTAAAGATCTTAATCTTGGCAAGAAAGTGATTAGCAACATAACTTTGAAAGTTTTTAAAAGCTTCTAGTACCATGTCCTTTGATTTCAACAATGTTAACCAAGTGTACTTAGATTTTTCATCTATAAAATGTCACAAGGTAGTTATGTTGTTCTCTAGATTCACAGGGTGTTGTCCAAACATCAGAATGAACTAGATCAAAGCAATTATCATAGATGGTCATTAATTTAGGAAACACGGATTTGCAATGTTTCCTAGAATACAAGCCTCACAATCACTTTTAAAATAAATACTAGGCAACATGATGTTCAAGGCACGAGAATGAGGATGTCTTAGTCTAGCATGCCATATTACATCTTTAGGGAATTCAGAAACAGAGTTTAAAGCACAAGATAAATCAGAAGCTAGCACTGTGTTCTCAAGTAAGTACAACTCTCCCTTGGTTCCACCTTTGCCCAGCAACTTACTAGTATTAATATCCTGAAAATAAACCTCATTAGGAGTGAATGTAACATGACAATTCAAGTCAGTGGTGGCTTTCTTAACAGACAGAAGATTAGAATGCAAAGGTTGGCATATAGAAAGCTTTAGACACTTTATCAAACAATTGCAAATCACCTATACCTTTTATTGGTACCCTATCATCATTAGCTATCATGACACTGCCTAATGCTGGTTTTATATTAGTAATCAGGTTTGAATCACTAATCATATGGTTATGCACCTTTATGCACCTGAATCTATTACCAAAGGTCTAGAAGTGTCTAATCTATTCATGGAAGTACCAGCAATGTAAGATGCATTAAGTGAGATACCAAGAATATTAGGGATACCAGAGTTTTCTCTTAAAGCCTTGATGAGAGCCTCTAGATCAGATCTTTTGATAGTCTCATCCTGGTTAGTCCTTGCTGTAGAGTGAGAGGAGGTTGTCGCCAGGCCTTTCCCATACCAGGGTTAGAGCACGTTGAGAGGCATCCAGAGGGAGTCACTGGTTCAGCTCCATCATTTGAGAAATGAGCTCTAGCATCCTGGTATTGATTCCTTGGTTCCTTGAACTTATTTGGTTTCAAATGCGGATGAAGTATCCAGCATTTGTCCTTCATAGTGACCCTTCTTCTTGCAGTGATCACATATTAAGGTTTCCTATCATCATACTTGTAAACTCCTTTGTTTTGCTACTGGGTCCTTCAGCTTGATTACTCATGACCAGCTCACCTTTGCCTCCAAATAGACCCAGGGATCCTTGCTCCTTTTGTATCTGAGCACAAACTTCTTCCAGGCTTGGTAACTTGTCAGCTCTCAGTATATGTTTGATCAGGTCATTGTAGGTTGGACTAAGGGTGAGAAGTAACCCAAAGACCTTATCCTGCTCACGCCTTTGATTCAGAGCTGCTGGGTCGGTTGTGTATGGTCTGAGCATCTCCAACTCAGCCCAAAGGGACCTGAACTTACCAAAATGAACTGTAAAGTCCACATCTTCTTGACTGAGAGAGTTGATGGCGTTCTTTACTTCAAAACTCGAGTAAGGCTAGAGATGTTTCCATAAACCTGTAGAGAGTTTCCCATAAGTCTTTGGAGCTTTCACAGTATGAATAAGCTTTCCAAAATGGCTGGATCCAGAGAGTTTTTGGATGAGAGAAAGCACCATGAGGTCCTCCTGAGCCCATTTGCCTTCATCCACCACAACTATCTCCTTTCCATCTTCTCCTTGGATGGTCTGTTTTGGAGCTTCTCCAGTTAACATGGCTCCATAAACCTTTCCTCCAAGGCAAGTTTTCACCAATCTAGACCATAGAAGGTAATTTACCCCCTTCAGAGTCATAGGGATGGTCTCAAGTTTGGTGTTCTCCATCTTCTTCTGCTATTAACCGCTGATAATAGGGTGAGCCCTGAAGAAAATCGACCAGAGAATAGAGAAGAATGCTTTGCAGAAGTAGAGAAAGGTTTCAAGAGGTGTTGTGGCTCTGATACCATGTTAGAATAAGTGTGTTAGTGTCTGGTTTGGTGTGTAGAAGATGAAGATCAGAAAGAATTAGAGAGAATTCAAGAGAGAGAATAGAGAGAGAGAGAACTGAAAATCGATTAATGAGGAATTGTATTCCTTACTTTGTTTCTTAGGATGTATACATAAATAGAGAAAAAAGTTGACTAGGAAATGAATAAACTAACAGGTATGAGCAAGGCAGAGAGCAGTCTGGACCAGGCAGATGGCTCGTCCAGCCTAGGTGAAAGTAATTGGTCGTTATGTCTCTCTCATCTGATCCAAACATTAACTACACATGTGATCCTCTTCTGTCTAGACTCCAACGGCTTCCTTTCTCTTGCTGAAGCTTAGACATATGTTTAAATAAGTATTTCCCGGTTAGACTCTCCTCTTGTGTGTCGTGTAAATCAAGTTAGGTCTTCAGGAGATTCAAGTGTACGGACTATACGGATCAGCTGACTCCTGATCATCCAGAATGCTTCTCTTGTCTTGGTCTCTTAACTCTTTCCATTCACTTCTTCATGTAAACACTACAACCTCTTGTTTATTGCACCATGTTCACAAGAATTTGAATTAATATCGTAGGAGTTATCATGAAGAAGTTATCCCACTTTTAACCGAAGTGATTCCAGTTTATCCTGTTTGGAGATTTGGCAATATCTTCATGATTCTAATCAAACAAGAATCAATCACAATCTAAGACGCTTGATGTGCACACATAAATCCGTGGATAATCACCCTGAAGTTGAATCAATATCATGGAGTTATGATGAAGAAGTTATACCACTTTTAACCGAATGATTCCAGTTTATCATGTTTGGAGATTTGGCAATTTCTTCTTGATTCTAATAAAACCAGCAAGAATCACGATATAAGAAGCTTGAATTGAACTCATATATCAGTGTATAATCACGCTGAAGTTGAATCAATATCATAGGAGTTATAATGAAGAAGTTATCCCATTTTTAACAAAGTGATTCCAGTTTACCCTGTTTGGAGATTTGGTAATTTCTTATTGATTCTAATCAAACCGGAAAGAATCACGCAATAAGAAGCTTGAATTGGACTCATAGATCAGTGTTATAATCACCCAGAATTTTGAATAATATCAATAGGAGTCTATTATGAAGAAGTTACTCGCACTTTTAACCCGAGGTGATTCCCAATTTATCATGTTTGGAGATTTGGCATTTCGTCATGATTCTAATCAAACCGGAATGAATCACGATATAATAAGGTTGAATTGGACTCATAAATCAGTGTATAATCACCCAGAAGTGATTTAATATCATAGGAGTTATGATGAAGAAGTTATCCCCACTTTTAACCCGAAGTGATTCCAGTTTACCCTGTTAAGAGATTTGACAATTTCTTCTGATTCTAATCTAAACCGGAACGAATCAAGATATAAGAAGCTTTAAATTGGACAAACAAATCAGTGTTAATCACCCAGAATTTGAATTATTATCATAGGATTTATGATGAAGAAGTTATCCCACTTTTAAACCGAAGTAATTCCAGTTTACCCTTTTAGAGATTTGACAATTTCTGCTTGATTCTAATAAAAAAAGAAACGAATGAAATCTAAAGAAGCTTGATGTTGACTCATAAATCAGTGGATAATCACCCTGAAGTTGAATCAATATCATGGGAGTTATGATGAAGAAGTTATCCCACTTTTTAACCGAAGTGATTCCAGTTTACCATGTTTGGAGATTTGACAATTTCTTCTTGATTATAATTAAACCGGAAATAATCACGATATAGGAAGCTTGAATTGGACTCATAAATCAATCTATAATCAGCCAAATGTTGAATCAATATCATTGGAGTTATGATGACGAAGTTACCCGCACTTTAACCGAACTGATTCCAGTTTACCCTGTTTAGAGATTTGGCAATATCTTCTTGATTCTAATCAAACAAGAATGAATCACGATTCTAAGAAAGCTTGATGTGGACTCATAAATCAGTGGATAATCACCCTAAAGTTGAATAATATCATAGGGAGTTATGATGAAGAAGTTATCCCCACTTTTAACCGAAGTGATTCCAGTTTACCTCTGTTTGGAGCATTTGGCAAAATCTTTAATAAGAAAAGAATGAATCACGATCGAAGAAGCTTGATGTGGACTCATAAATCAGTGGATAATCACCCTGAAGTTAAAATCAATATCAGAGGAGTTATGATGAAGATGTTATACCACTTTTAAACCAAAGTGTTTCAGTTACGCCTTTTTAAAGATTTGGCAATTTATTCTTGATTCTAATCAAACCGGAACGAATCAAGATATAAGAAGCCTTTAATTGGACAAACAAATCAGTGTATAATCACCCAGAATTTTGAATTATTATCATAGGATTTATGATGAAGAAGTTATCCCCACTTTTAACGCGAAGTGAATTTCCAGTTTACCCTTTTAGGAGATTTGACAATTTCTGCTTGATTCTAATAAAAAAAGAATGAATAAAGATCTAAGAAGCTTGATGTGACTCATAAATCAGTGGATAATCACCCTGAAGTTGAATCAATATCATGGGAGTTATGATGAAGAAGTTTATCCACTTTTTAACCGAAGTGATTCCAGTTTACCATGTTTCGGAGATTTGACAATTCTTCTTGATTATAATTAAACCGGAAATAATCACGATATAGGAAGCTTGAATTGGACTCATAAATCAATCTATAATCAGCCAAATGTGAATCAATATCATTGGAGTTATGATGACGAAGTTACCCCACTTTTTAACCGAACTGATTCCAGTTTACCCTGTTTAGAGATTTGGCAATATCTTCTAGATTCTAATCAAACAAGAATGAATCACGATCTAAGAAGCTTGATGTGGACTCATAAATCAGTGGATAATCACCCAAAAGTTGAATAATATCATAGGAGTTATGATGAAGAAAGTTATCCCACTTTTAACCGAAGTGATTCCAGTTTACCTCTGTTTGGAGATTTGGCAAAATCATTTAATAAAAAAAGAATGAATCACGATCGAAGAAGCTTGATGTGGACTCATAAATCAGTGGATAATCACCCTGAAGTTAAATCAATATCAGAGGAGTTTATGATGAAGATGTATACCACTTTTAACCAAAGTGTTTCCAGTTTACCCTTTTTAAAGATTTGGCAATTTATTCTTGATTCTAATCAAACCGGAAAGAATCACGATATAAGAATCTTGAATTTGACTAATAAATCAGTGTATAATTCACCCATATTTTGAATCAATATCATAGGGTTATGATGAAAGAAGTTATCCCACTTTTAACCGAAGTGATTTCAGTTTACCCTGTTTGGAGATTTGGCAATATCTTCTTGATTCTATTCAAACCAGATGTATCAAGATTTAAAAATCTTGATGTGGACTCATTATTCAGTGGGATAATCACCCTGAAGTTGAATAAATATCATAGGAGTTATGATGAAGAAGTATCTTCATTTAACCAAGTTGGATCCAATTTACCATGTTTGGAAATTTGGCAATATCTTTTGATTCTAATAAAAAAAGAATCAGTCACGATCTAAGAAGATGATGTGGACTCACATATCAGTGGATAATCACCCTGAAGTTGGAATCAATATCATAGGAGTTATGATGAAGAAGTTATCTCACTTTTTATTGAAGTGATTCTAGTTTACCTGTTTAGAGATTTGGGAATTTCTGTTGATTTTAATCAAAAACCGGCAAAGAAATCACGATTATAACAAGTTTTGAATTGGAATCATTAATTAGTTTATAATTACCCAGATGTTGGAACCAATATCATAAGAGTTATGATAAAGAAGGTTATTCCACTTTTACCGAAGTGATTCCAGTTTACCTTGTTGGAGATTTGCAATATTTTCTGATTCTAATCAAACCAGAATATATCAGATTTAAAAAGGCTTGATTTTCACTCATAAATCAGTGGATAATCATCCTGACTTTGAATAAATATCATAGGAGTTATGATGAAGAAGTTATCTTCATTTTAAACCGAAGTGATTCCATTTACCATGTTGGAGATTTGGCAATATCTCTTTATTTTAATAAAAAAAGAATCAATCACGATCTAAGAAGCTTTAGGTGGATCATAAATCAGTGGATAATTACCCTGAAGTTGAATCAATATCATAGGGAGTTATGATGAAGAAGTTATCCCACTTTTAACCGAAGTTGATTCCAGGTTTACCCTGGTTGGAGATTTCACAATTTCTTCTTGATTCTAATCAAACCGGAAAGAATCACTATATAAGGAAGCTTGAATTGGACTCATAAATCAGAGTATAATCACGCTGAAGTTGAATCAATATCATAGGTGTTATGATGAGGAAGTTATCCCACTTCTAACAGAAGTGATTCTAGTTTATCATGTTTGGAGATTTTGCAATTTATTATTGATTCTAATCAAACCGGAAGAATCACATATAGAGCTTGAATTGGACTCATTAATCAGTGTAT